>WOXC01006886.1:0-265923 GCA_011680675.1 Gymnobelideus leadbeateri | reverse complement strand
TGTACTGCTAGTGGAGGCAGTAAGCTCCCCCTCACCAGAAATCTTCAAAGGCAGGATGACTGCTCAGAGATTTAGAGGTGATCAATAATGGATTAGATTAGATGGCATCTAGAGGATCTTCCTGATCAATAATTTTGTGAAAATGAGTGTGTGAGCATGGAAACGCCACTGGAACATGGTCCTGGATTAGGCAGGAAGGGATTGGATTAAGGGCCAGAGTAATAAGGTTTGCCATTTTGAGGAGGTGGGCTACTTTGTCCACTATGACTAAAGCAAAGGGTAAATGACTATCAAAAAACTTGAGATGTAGCAGATGGGAAATGGGGAAGTACAAAACAGATACCCTAAGTCTTCTCCATAAAGTAGGGGGCAAGATCATCTGCTAAGAGACAGCAGTGTAGGGATGGAGCTTGAGGCTATGGTAGAAGGTTGTGGGGAGTATGAGACTGAGCAGAGCCATAACTGGAAGTTTTGATATCTGGTTCAGGCAGCGTAAAACCCACTTTCAGATCAACATTTCTTTCCTCCCTTTCATAGCTGCAAATAGGTGGCTAAGTAGAGATAGAGATACAGGTAATGAACACTGGGAAGACTGATAAACTTCAATTTAACAAGCATTTATTAAACACTTACTGTGTGCCAGGCACTATGCTAGGTGCTGGGGATACAAAGGCAACAATGAACCTCAAGGAGCTTATATTCTCCTTGGAATAAACATAATTTATTCAGAGAAAGAAATACAAAATACATACAAAGTAATGTTGGCATTGAGTGGGAAGGGCTATAATAACTAGGGGAATCAGGAAAGACCTCATGTAGGCATAGCAAATGAATCTTAGAGGGGGCTGAGGGGTCCAAGAGCCCAGGTGAGAAGGGAACGTGTTCTAGAACTGTTTGAGGAACAGCTTGTACAAAGGCATGAAGGCAGGAGATGGAATTTGGGGCGTGGAAAACACCAGGTAGACCAGCTCTGTTGGGATAGAGTGAGTGTGTGTGTGTGTGTGTGTGTATGTGTGTGTGTGTGTGTGTGTGTGTGTAATGGGGGGAAGGGGGAGGCAGAGGAGGTGAAATCTGAAAAGATAGGTTGAAACCCAATTATGAAAAGATTTAAATGCCAGAGGACCCTCTATTTTATCCTAGAGGCAGTAAAAAAAAAAAGCCAACACCTTTTTGAACAGGGTCAGATCTATGTTTTGGGAATATTAATGTGGCATCTTTTGTGGACTACATATTGAAGAGGGGAAAGCCTAGAAACAAGAAGATGAGTTAAGAGAGTACTGTAGTAGTCCCTGTGGGAAGTGACTTTAATGGAACTGAGTTCCTCCACAGTCTTCCTTTTTCCTGTACGGGTATTTTTTACCTTAACTCTGCATATAACCTGTCACTGCTTTTCACCACCATATTTGTGCATGGTACGGAGGGTCCTTTTTTAAAACATTATCAATGAAGATATATCTAGAAATACAGATGTATAAATATGAAAAAATACATGTGCATAGAGCTATAGGAATTGAACATAGATAAATATTTATTTGCTCTATGTAAAGTGGCACACACTTTTTTATGAAAATTAGTGTGAGCTGGAAATGCCAGTGGAATGCACTTCTGCAGAGCTCTGGCTGGGCAGAAATAGCTTTAGCAGCTATTTTCTCTTATTCAGAGGAAAATTGGGGGTTAGTATGGTTACATTGCCAGAGCTGACTGGAGAAGGTTATACAATTTGCTTCTCTTTATTTGCTGTTTGTTTGGATCTCTTTGAAGAGACACCGCTTTCTGTCCTTGACTGTCTCCCAGAGCAGGTCCTAATTAGAGCAGCGTAGCAAGGTGGTCAGGCCACCCTCCATGTAGTGCACTGATGCTTGTATTCTGTTGTTGGGAAGCTATCATTTGAATAAATGATCTCTTGAGAGCTACCTTATCAATTGCATAAGCAATTTCCCCTTTCCCTCCTTCGTCACCCCAAGCCAAGAATTTTGAGTAATTTCTTTCTTTTTCCATTTCCTTAAGCTTGGAGAAAATGCAAAAAGACTCCCCTGTGGAAAAGGAACCAGTTCTCCCTGATTCTCTTCATAAGCCCTGTGCTCCTGCTGTGACCCGTACTGACCACATCTGGCACTATGATGAAGAATACCTCCCAGACGCTTCTAAGCCTGCTTCTGCCAATTCCCCAGAGCAGGTAGATGGTGGTGGCAGCAATGGGTTTATAGCTGTCAACCTGAGCTCCTGCCAGCAGGAGGTTGATTCCAAGGACTGGGTGATTGTGGATAAGGAGCGGGACCTCCATGATTTCAGGACGAATGGGGCTTTAGGGCATAAAGCTGGAAGCCCTTCAGATGAGGAACCTGAGGTGCTGCAAATCCTAGAAGAATCTCCTCAAGAGGAACAGCATAAACTAGGTCCTTGGGTAGAAGACAGTCATCAAAAAAATGGAGCTCCCGGTGTGGTCTTGGCGCTGTCTGTGGCGTGTCCTGCCACTGCAGCGTCAGAGCAATATGCAGAGAGACTGGACCTCCAGGCTGGAGCTGCTGGCCAGTTTCTTGCAGCTACACCCACAAGCCCAATGGAGGCTCAAGCAGAAGGACCTCTCACACCAGTAAGTAATGTGTTCATCTTCCATCTGCTCTGTCCTCTGTTTAGAATGATCTAAGAAAAGCACTAATTATTTCTCCCTTAGAATTCTTCTGCAAATGACTGAGCTCTGGAAGGGAACATACTGAACTAAATTTTGAAGTTAATTCCTCTTAATTAGTTAATTAAAATGAAATAGTTTTAATAGTGTAAATATCTTTTATTTAATAAACTTAACATAGAATTTCATAGGTTCATAGACCTATAGCTGGAAGGGACATTTTGGTTATCTAGTTCTTTTACAGATGAGTAAAATGAGGCTTAAAGAGGTTAAATGACTTGCTCATGGTCATTCAGGCACTAAGGGGCAGAACCAGGATTTAAATCAACCTGCCCAACTCCAAGCTTAAGAGTCCATCCCTATTGACTCTCAGTTGTCATTTTGGAGGCATCTGCAGTCCCTGAGGACCAATCAGAAGAATTCCTTCTGTCCTCTGAGCAGGGGGCTAGGGAGCCCATCCACCTTCATTGGGACCTACTTTCTCAGCAAAAATTTACATCCTGGCATCTCATCAAGCTACCTGTAGTGATTCATCAGATTGATCAGGGGCTCTACTAATCAACCCCTTATATATGAGAAATAGTAAGATACCCAATACAGGGTATAAGGAGGCAATTAGTTCTGCCCAAAGTCTAATGATCAGTAGCTGAAAAGGGCTTTTATGATGATTTTTAACACTTATGGCAAGAAAAGACTCTAGATTTGATATGGATTCATGTCTTCTCTCCCCAGATAGTAGGAATAGAGAAAAAGTGTCAGACTCACATCAGATATGTTCAGAGAAACATACTATCAATCAAGACATGGACCTGGAAAGTGAGCAAGTAGCCTTTGAAATTGGTGTGTATGGAGTTGTAATATAGGGGACTCTGTACATATGCAAAGTACGGTATCACAGGCCTTCTCTGACTTAGTGACTTGTACTTTTCTTTGGAGGCCTTATAGTTTAGTTCACTTAATCACATTATGGTTTCCAAATGCACTACTTCTCCTCCTAACTACTTGCTTGACACCCAGCTTAAGTAAATGTACATCTTTTTAATGATTGGTGTATTTTTTGGTATAACCTGTGACCTATTATTTTCAGGCTCTGGGATTACACAAATTGAGTTCATTTGGCAGCTTCTTAAAAATATTACTCTTTGGTTCATATTACCCTAGCCCACAATTGCCTCTTGGAAATATCAGATTATAGCTTAAATAGAGATGTCAGTAAAAGGATTCTCATATCTCATACAAATACTCAAGGTAAAAATGCATGGATCTGGTTGAGGAGAGCCTTCATTTCACCACCACCCCCGAAAATATTATATAAAGGACTTTCAGTAGTACTTAAAGAAATATAATCCTTCTCCCCAATGCGTTCCAGCTTCTCTCAGTGCCTCAGTTGCATAGTAGCTTGGGACTAGGACTCTCTTTGTGCGGGAAACACATGAGTTTGCTAAGGAGCCAAGCTCCCAGCATTCTGGTGAGAACTGTTTCCCAACTGAGACAAATACAGGTATCTAGTATTATGATCTTATTATGACAGGCTGGACTCCTCCTGGAAGGGAACCACACTTGGGAGTTGCTGGAGAGTCAGACTCCCTTTCCATTGGACTTGAAATGTCCAGATAATTAACAGTAATATCACAAGGCAAATTCCAGGTCTTTTAGACATCTGTATTATGATCTAAACTCCCTGACTTCCCCACTAGCTTCAGGAGGAAATCTCTTCCATTTTTCATTCTCAGTCTCCTTTCTTCAAGAAATAGGTGCTGGCCAGTAACTCATCTTCTTTTTTTCAAAAGCTAGATTCCAAAACTCTTGAGCTTGGGACTTCTACAGAGATAATCATAAGGCTGATGCTATTCAGGAAATACTCCCTCATCTATTTAGGAGGCTGGAATTCAAGAACTCCTGCCACTTGGCCATTTGTTTCCCTTTCTCACAGATGCTATTTAATGGCCTGAAAATTGGGCTCTAAGAACTCTTTTTTTTTTTTTTTTTTGCCTTTTGGAGGGGGGAAGGGAGGGCAATTGGGGTTAAGTGACTAGTTTTGTGTTAAGTATCTGAGGCTGGATTTGAACTCAGGTCCTCCCGACTCCAGGGCCAGTGCTCTATTCACTCTAAGAACTCTTAGGATAAAAGTATATGAAGCTCCCATGTGCTTTCCAAGGTTGCCTGGGGGCTCACCTAGGATAGGAACAGTTCTGCTACTGATTCCTCCCAATTGTGTTTTTTAGTGTTTTTGACCTAAGTTTTATTGCTATTTTAAGTTTTCCTCATTTATAGCACTATGGTAACTATGTATATTATTAATTCTATTAGTTCTGTCTTGTTCACTTTATATAGGTTTCTCATTACTTTTAATTTTACATATTCATTGTTCCTCATGGCCCAATAGTTTTCAATTAGTTTTCAGTAGTTTTCAATCAATATAATTTGTTTAGCCATTCTCTAATTGTTGAACACAGTTTGTCTTCAACTTTTTGCTAGTAAAAACTTTACTATAGAGTTGGGAAATTTCTCTCCAAGACTTCAGGGGCCAGGTTGCTTTCTCCAAGAGATTCTCCACAAACTATGTAAAAAAGGACTCTGAAAATCTTCTGGAGCCCCAGCACCCACAGAACGACACAGAGAAGCTAACCTCCCGCTGAGGACAGCCCAGCACCCTGCAGGAAGGACCAGCGCAGTGGTCTGGGAGCCGGCAGCGCGCAGAGTGCAGGAGCCGAGCCGAGCCCAGGTCCACGTGAGCCGAGGTTTTAGCCCCAGGGCGGCAGGGCCAGCAGCCGGCTGGAGGAACCCCAGAACACCAGGAACTGTGGAGACGCCAGAATTATCAACATAGACTTGCCTAGGACAAAGTAAGAGGTTAGTGTCCTATGGACTTTGGGACCTGTATTTGGGGAATGCGTCAGCTCCCTCCCCTGGGGGCTAGAAGCCGCTGAGGAGACACGCCATTTTGTAGTTTTCAGAGGCATTTCCGGCTCCCAGCCTACAAATCGTGGGGAGATCCAGCGATCAGTCTTGGGGGGTAATCGCTCTTGCTTTAACCTCCCTGGATCTGGATTGTGATCTAGGGTGGAAGTTGTGGGTGGGTTTACAGCTTGCCAGAAACGGAAGTTGCCCCCCACACGTTCGGGACAAAAATTCCTCTATCTGGCCTTAAAGCCATAGTGTGGCAACAAGCCCAAAAGTCAAGCAATTAAGTGGCAACATGCCAAGGCAAAGGAAACAGAAAAATGCAACCCTAGACTCCTATTTTGGGGGCATAGAGCGGGAAAAGGACTGTGAGGTCAGAAGTCCTGCTCCAAAAGCCCCAGGGGAAAACATGAGCGGGTTGCAGGCCATAGAGGACCTTAAGAAGGACTTTAAAAATCAAATAAGAGAAGTGGAGGAAAAATTAGAAAGAGAAATGAGAAGGATGCAGGAAAAGTATGAAATGAGGGTCAACAGCCTGACTGAGGAAAACAACACCTTAAAAAATAGACTAGCTCAAATGGCAAAGGAGGCCCAAAAGGGCAATGAGGAGAAGAATGCCTTAAAAAGTCGAATTTGCCAGATGGAAAAAGAATCTCAAAAGTTCACTGAGGAGATTCATTCCTTCAGAGTTAGACTGGAGCAAATGGAAGCTAGTGACTTTATGAGAAATCAAGATGCTGTTAAGCAGATCCAAACAAACGAAAGATTAGAAGGCAATGTGAAATATCTCATGGGAAAAACCACTGACCTGGAGAATAGATCCAGAGAGACAATTTAAAAATTATTGGACTACCTGAAAGCCATGATCAAGGAAAGAACCTAGAAATCACCCTTCAAGAAATTCTCAAGGAAAACTGCCCTGATGTTTTAGATCCAGAGGGCAAAATAGAGGTTGAAAGAATCCACCGATCACCTCCTGAAAAAGATCCCAAAAAGAAAACTCCCAGGAATATTATAGCCAGGTTCCAGAATCCCAGATCAAGGAGAAAATACTACAAGCAGCCAGGAAGAAACAATTTCAATATTGTGGAAACACAATCAGAATAGCCCAGGACCTGGCAGCTTCTACACTGAGGGATCGAAGGGCATGGAATATGATATTCCAGAGGGCAAAAGAGCTGGGAATGAACCCAAGGGTCACCTACCCAGCAAAACTGAGTATTTTGTTTCAGGGGAAAATATGGTCATCCAGTGGAATAGAGGACTTTCAAGCATTCTTGAGGAAAAAACCAGAATTGAATAGAAAATTTGACATCCAGACACAAGAAGCAAGAGATGCCTGAGAAGGTAATCAGGGAAAAGAAATCAAAAGGAACTTATCAAAGTTGAACTATTTACATTCCTATATGGAAAAGCAATAACTGTGACTGATGATATCTTTCTCACTATGAAAATAATGAAAGAAGGGGGTGTGGTCATACGAATACATATGTGAATGTGTGTGTATATGGTTACAGTTATATATGGATAGAGGGCATAGGTTGATTTTGTTGGTAAGGGAGAGTACTCAAGGGATGAAATTATGAGGTGAGAGAGGAAAGTGGCAAGAGGAGATGGGGAGAGACATGGTAGGGTAAACTATCTCATGTAGGGGAAGTGGGTGCAAAGGAGGGGGAGAATAAGGAAGGCTAAAAAGGCAAAACCACATTCACATTGAATTTGGTTCAGGGAGAAAATGACATACATACTAAATGGGATATCTCAACCTGCAGCAGGATAGGGGAAGGGGGATGAGAGGAGAGATGATGGATGGGAGGGCATCCTTGGGGTGAGGGGAGGTTGGAAGTACCCACTATAGAAGAGGGACAGGATCATGTAGGGAATGGACCAGGTGGGGGGTGGGATGAGTGGGAGGGAATTATAAGCAGCCTTGTACAATATATCTACTATGATAATGTTTTGCATAGCTAGACATGTACAACATATACTGAATTACTTATATACCAAGAAGGAATGGGTGACAAGGGAGGAAGGAAATGGATCTGAAATTCAAGATCGTAACATTAAATGTTTCAAAATATATATAAATACTATTATTAATACTCTTTTGCCTATAATTGGGAGATAAGATGTGCAGGCATTGGGACACAAAGATTCATCTTCCTCTAATGGAAAAGTCGATGGGGGTATGGGAGAAGGTATGGGAGAGAGCAGATTGGAGGAAGCGATATCTTGTGGGACTGCTATTCTGGGAGGTTGGCTAGGGGAATAATGGGGGGAAAATGATTGTAACTCAAAATCTGGCAGAAATGAATGATGTAAAACAGAAGTTAATAAAGTATTTGTTTAAAAAAAAAAACTTTACTATAATGAATATTTTCATGTAGGTAGATCTTTTCACATTGTCAATTACTTTCTTAGGGTATAAACCCAGTAGCAGGTTTACTGCAAAAATGTAACAGTAGTTTTTATAAGTTTTCTTGTCATTCCAAATTCTTTTCTAAAATAGTGGAACTGATTCCCACCTCCACTAACAGTAAATTAATTTTCCTTTTTTTCTTGCATCTCCCTCCAACATTGAATTTTTTTCATCTTGGCCAGTTTGATAGGTGAGAGGTGATCTATTTGCTTTTCCTGACACTGTATTGACCCAAGTCTTTCACAGTTGATCATCATTGCAATATTACTATGCACAATGATCTTCCTGGTTCTTCTCACTTTACTTTACATCAGTTCATATCAGTCTTTACAATGTTCTTTTTTCTTCTGAAACCACCCCTCCTTTGTCATTTCTTATAGCACAGCAGTACCCCACCAAATTATATGCCATAACTTATTTAACCATTCCCCAACTGATGAATATCCCCTAAATTTCCTAATCCTTGCCACCACAAAAAAGAGCTGCTATAAATAATTTTGTACATATAGGTCCTTTTCCTTTTTCTTTGATCTCTTTGGGGTACAGACCTAGTGGTAGTATTTCTGGGTCAAGGAGTATGCACAGTTTTATAACCCTTTGGAAATAGCTCCAAATTGTTCTCCCGAGCGATTGGACCAGTTTACAACTCCGCGTTGTTGGTAGGTGTGAAGTGCCTCAGAGTTGTCAGTAGTGACTAAAGAGCATGTTTTCATATGATTCTAGATAGTTTGGATTTCTTCTGAAAAATTGCCTGTTCATAGCTTTTGTTGTTGTTGTTGTTGTTGTTGTTCAAGTCATTTGAGTCCTATCTGACTCTTCATGAACCTATTTGGAATTTTCTTGGCAAAGATACTGGAGTGGTTTGCCATTTCCTTTTCCAACTCATTTTACAGAGAGGAAACTGAGGGAAACAGGGTTAAATGACTTGCCTAACTTGAGGAGTGAGCTAATAAGTGACTGAAGTCAGATTTGAACTCAGGAAGATGAGTCTTCCTGACTCCAGACCTAGCACTCTATCCACTGTGCCACCTAACTGTCCATTTCATATCCTTTAACCATGTATCAACTGGGGAATGGCTATCTTTTTATAAATTTGACTCAGTCCCCTACATTTTTGAGAAATGAGGCCTTTAACATAGAAGCCACTAAATCTTGTGTGATCATGACTGTGGCTTCATGATATTTGAATGGCTTCTTTCTGGCTGCTTGCAATATTGTTGCCTTGACTTGGGAGCTCTGGGATTTGACTATAATATTCTGGGAGTTTTCATTTTGGAATCTCTTTCAGTAGGTGGTCAGTGGATTCTTTCTTTTTCTATTTTACTGTGTGGATGGAAGATATCAGAGAAGTTCTCCTTAAATGATTTCTTGAAATATGATATTAAGGCTCTTTTTCTGATTATTGCTTTCAGGTAATCCAATAATTCTTCATTCATCTCTTCTCAAGCTCTTTTCCAGGTCAGTTGTTTTTCCAATCAGATATTTCATATTTTCTTACATTTTTTTCATTCTTTTGACTTTATTTTAATGTTTCAAGAAGTCATTAACTTCCACTTTCCCAGTTCTAATTGTTAAAGAATTGTTTTCTTCAATAGGTTTTTGTACCTCCTTTTCCATTTGGCCTATTCTACTTTTTTTTTTTAACAAATGCTTTATTAACTTCTGTTTTACATCATTCATTTCCGCCAGATTTTGAGTTACAATCATTTTCCCCCCATTATTCCCCTACCCAACCTCCCAGAATAGTAGTCCCACAAGATATCACTTCCTCCAATCTGCTCTCTCCCATACCTTCTCCCATACCCCCATCGACTTTTCCATTAGAGGAAGGTGAATCTTTGTGTCCCAATGCCTGCACATCTTATCTCCCTATTACAAGAGAAAGAGTATTACTAATAGTATTTATATATATTTGAAACATTTAATGTTACAACCTCAAATTTCAGATCCATTTCCTTCCTCCCTTGTCACCCATTCCTTCTTGGGAGATAAGCAATTCAGTATATGTTGTACATGTCTAGCTATGCAAAACATTATCATAGTAGATATATTGTACAAGGCTGCTTATAATTCCTCCCACTCATCCCACCCCCCACCTGGTCCATTCCCTACATAATCCTGTCCCTCTTCTATAGTGGGTACTTCCAACCTCCCCTCACCCCAAGGATGCCCTCCCATCCATCATCCCTCCTCTCATCCCCCTTCCCCCTATCCTGCTGCAGTTTGAGATATCCCATTTAGTATGTATGTCATTTTCTCCCTGAACCAAATTCAATGGGAATGTGGTTTTGTCTTTTTAGCCTTCCTGATTCTCCCCCTCCTTTGCAACCACTTCCCCTTGCTTCTTCTACATGGGATAGTTTACCCTACCCTGTCTCTCCCCATCTCCTCTTGCCACTTTCCTCTCTCACCTCATAATTTCATCCCTTGAGTATTCTCCCTTCCCAACAATTCAACCTATGCCCTCTATCCATATATAACTGTAACCATATACACACACATTCACATATGTATTCATATGACCACACACCCTTCTTCCATTATTTTCATAGTGAGAAAGATATCATCAGTCACAGATATTGCTTTTCCATATAGGAATGTAGATAGTTCAACTTTGATAAGTTCCTTTTGATTTCTTTTCCCTGATTACCTTCTCAGGCATCTCTTACTTCTTGTGTCTGGATGTCAAATTTTCTATTCAACTCTGGCTTTTTCCTCAAGAATGCTTGAAAGTCCTCTATTCCACTGAATGACCATACTTTCCCCTGAAACAAAATACTCAGTTTTGCTGGGTAGGTGACCCTTGGGTTCATTCCCAGTTCTTTGCCCTCTGGAATATCATATTCCATGCCCTTCGATCCCTCAGTGTAGAAGCTGCCAGGTCCTGGGCTATTCTGATTGTGTTTCCACAATATTGAAATTGTTTTTCCTGGCTGCTTGTAGTATTTTCTCCTTGATCTGGGGATTCTGGAACCTGGCTATAATATTTCTGGGAGTTTTCTTTTTGGGATCTTTTCAGGAGGTGATCGGTGGATTCTTTCAACCTCTATTTTGCCCTCTGGATCTAAAACATCAGGGCAGTTTTCCTTGAGAATTTCTTGAAGGGTGATTTCTAGGTTCTTTCCTTGATCATGGCTTTCAGGTAGTCCAATAATTTTAAAATTGTCTCTCCTGGATCTGTTCTCCAGGTCAGTGGTTTTTCCCATGAGATATTTCACATTGCCTTCTAATCTTTCATTTGTTTGGGTCTGCTTAATAGCATCTTGATTTCTCATAAAGTCATTAGCTTCCATTTGCTCCAGTCTAACTCTGAAGGAATGAATCTCCTCAGTGAACTTTTGAGATTCTTTTCCATCTGGCAAATTCGACTTTTTAAGGCATTCTTCTCCTCATTGCCCTTTGGGCCTCCTTTGCCATTTGAGTTAGTCTATTTTTTAAGGTGTTGTTTTCCTCAGTCAGGCTGTTGACCCTCATTTCATACTTTTCCTGCATCCTTCTCATTTCTCTTTCTAATTTTTCCTCCAGTTCTCTTATTTGATTTTTAAAGTCCTTCTTAAGGTCCTCTATGGCCTGCAACCCGCCCATGTTTTCCCCTGGGGCTTTTGGAGCAGGACTTCTGACCTCACAGTCCTTTTCCCGCTCTATGCCCCCAAAATAGGAGTCTAGGGTTGCATTTTTCTGTTTCCTTGCCTTGGCATGTTGCCACTTAATTGCTTGACTTTTGGGCTTGTTGCCACACTATGGCTTTAAGGCCAGATAGAGGAATTTTCGTCCCAAACGTGTGGGGGCAACTTCCGTTTCTGGCAAGCTGTAAACCCACCCACAACTTCCACCCTAGATCACAATCCAGATCCAGGGAGGTTAAAGCAAGAGCGATTACCCCCAAGACTGATCGCTGGATCTCCCCACGATTTGTAGGCTGGGAGCCAGACCTGCCTCTGAAAACTACAAAATGGCGTGTCTCCTCAGCGGCTTCTAGCCCCCAGGAGAGGGAGCTGACGCATTCCCCAAATACAGGCCCCAAAGTCCATAGGACACTAACCTCTTACTTTGTCCTAGGCATGTCTATGTTGATAATTCTGGAATCGCCACAGCTCCTGGTGTTCTGGGGTTCCTCCAGCCGGCTGCTGGCCCTGCCGCCCTGGAGCTAAAACCTCGGCTCACACGGACCTGGGCTCGGCTCGGCTCCTGCGCTCTGCGCGCTGCCGGCTCCCAGACCGCTGCGCTGGTCCTTCCTGCAGGGCTGCTGGGCTGTCCTCAGTGGGAGGTTAGCTTCTCTGTATCGTTCTGTGGGTGCTGGGGCTCCAGAAGTTGTTCACAGTCCTTTTTTACATAGTTTGGGGGGAATCTGGGGGCAGAGAGGCTTGGAAGAGCTGTTTCTACTCCGCCATCTTGGCTCCGCCCCCCTATTCTACTTTTTAAGGGTTCTTTTCTTCAGTGAATTTTTGTGTCTCTTTTACCATTAAGCTAATCACATTTTTTAATGTCTTGTTCTCTTCACTATTTTTTGTGCTTCTTTTACCGATCTGTTAATTCTTTTTTCATAAATTTCTTGCATCCACTCTCATTTCTTTTCTCAAAATTTCCTCTACTACTCTTATCTCTTTCTTTAACTTTTCCAGAAATATTTGTTGGGCTGGGGCTCAATTAGCATTTTCCTTTGAGGCTTTGCATATAATTCATGATATTGTGTTCTGAGTTTGTGTTTGGTCCTCCCTGCCACTGTAGTAACATTTTATGGTCAAATTCTTTTTTGTTGTTGTTTGCTCATTTTCCCAGCCTATTTCTTGACCTTTATCTTTGTTAAAGTTGGACTCTGCTCATCTGGAGATGAGGAGGCACTCTCCCAAACTTCAGGCCTTTCTTATTTTTGTTTTCTTAGCTAGTTCTGGGGGTCTGCAAGTTTTGGTGTTTCCAAGGTGGTGTGATTTGGGGATAAATGTGATTACTGCTTTCTTGGTCTGCTCTCTGGTCTTTACCCAGGAAGGGTAAATGCTGCAAGCACTAGCATTCTTCTCTGCCTTAGAACTGTGAACAGAGTCCCTGTTTCTATGTAACCATCACAAGTTCTCTTCTTTGTCTTGGACCTGTGACCCAGGACTGTGTATGGACAATAGAGTTGTGAATCAGTGCCAGCTGCACTCAGTGTCATCAGTGGGTCCCCTGTCATCTCTTTCTAATTAGTATTCCAACCCTTTCACCATCTCTGAGCTGAGAGCTTCTGAAGCTGCTGCTGCTGCAGCCCATGCTGCCACATGGGCTCCTGTGTTGTAGACCTCTCCTAATGACCTCCCAAGTTGTCTTAGGCTGGAAAAATGTCTCACCCTGACCTTTTGTTGGCTCTTCCACTCCAAAATTTGATTTGAGATATTATATTAATGTTTGGAGGGGAATTAGAGGCAGCTGGTTGCTGCCTCTAATCCACCATCTTGGCTCTGCATCTCTCTCTCCCCAGCTAGACTCACTCTGTTTTGAGTTTGGGGTTTTTTTTTTGCTTTTTGGAGGGGAGAAGGCAGGACAATTGGGGTTAAGTGCCTTGTCCAAGGTCACACAGCTAGTAAATGTTAAGCTCACTCAGTTTTAAATCTCTAAAATGTACCTTTGATGGAGAGTGTAATTCTATCAATTTGTTGTTTGTTATTTGTTGTAGCATGTATTTTATATTGATTTGTATTATTCACAAATTCACTGTCTTTCCCCAAAAACTTTTTGTTCTTGTTTTCCTATTTCTGTTGGAGGCATTGCTGCCCTTAATCACTCAGGTTCAAAACCTTAGAGTCCTCTTATATTCTTCCCTGGTCACCATTTCTTATATACAGTTATCCCTTCCACATCACAGATTTCCCCACCGAGCTTTCTGTATATCACAGGTTGGCATAAGAAATTAAATGGGAATTTTGGGGGAGTTTTGCAGAAGCTGCAGACGACATGTGGAAGCTGCAGACAATACACAAAGGCCAGCAGACAACACAGAAAAAGCTTAGAAACTAAGAAATGCATAAAATATATGTATAGTATTATATAATACCAACCCAAATTTTATAAGAAGGTACTATAAACACCCAGTTAAAGAAACAGAAAAAAAACTTCTTCTCTGGTAAAAAGGGGGAGCCAAAATATTTTACTCAGATTTTCCAGATCTAGGCACCATACCCCTACCCCCATGATGTGGAAGGATAGCTGTATAATTATCTGTCACATTTTATCATTTCTACCTCCATAATATTTCTCATATCTTTTCCTTTCTTACCACTATATATGGCAACCATCCTCGTTCAGACCTTCATCAACTCTTGCCTAAACTATTGCAGTAGCCTCTTAATTGTTCTCCCTTCCTCTGGTCTCTCTCCTCTCCTTTCTGACCTATCCTCACCGCATTTATATTTCTAAAACTAACATCTGACCATGCCACTGTCCAGCTCAGGAAGCTCCAGTGACTTCCTACTTCGAGTATCAAGTACATGCTCCTCTGTTAAGCTTTTAAAGCCCTTCACAGTCCAGCTGTAGCACAGTCTTATTAACCTTTATGCAATCTGTGTTATAGCCTTAGTAGCCTGTTTGTTACTTGTACACAGCATTCCTTCTCTCTTCTCTGTGCCTTTGTATAGGCTATGTGATTGTCTAGAATCTCCTCCTTACTTATGTCAGCCTAATAAAATTCCTACCTTCTTTCAAAGCTCAACTCAAGTGCCATCCCACCCCCAATAAGAGTCTATGCTGACCTTCCCAGTTGCTAATGTCCTCCCTCCCCTTCCCTTCCCTCTGCCAGAATTAATTTGCATTTACTTTCGAGATAAATGTTTCTGTCCCCCACCCCGCAGAACATAAGCTTTAGCAAATGTTTCATTTTTGTTTTTATATTCCCAGCAACTAGTGCAGTACCTGGTATTTAGTAGGTACTTAATAAATGCTGTTGGATGAATTGAATGAAAACTAGGCCCAGCCCTCCCGGCCTGCTGCTGCCTTCTTCTCCCTGCACCAACCTTCCAAACCCTTGTAAATTCTCTGTGAATTTCCAGCTAGGAGAGTGAGTCATCCTGTTGTTCTTTCCAAGAAATACATCATACACTGACTCAGGGAACCAGAATTATTATACTGGGGCTCTCCTTTTGTCCAGGTGAAATCCTACATAAACCAGGCTTTGAAATCTCCCTAAAAAAAAAAAAGGAAAAGTCCTGGTAATATCCCTAATCTAGAGGGAAGAACTTAACAAGTGTTGTATATGTGGATCATGAATATGTATGTGAATACAATTATGCACTACTCCTTTTCCCTCTCTTTCTCTCTCTCATACACACACACACACACACACACACACAGAAAGCAAGTGGTTTTCTTTATCCCACAATCTTCTGACTAAGACGCTTTTCGTAACTCACCTCAAGGCAGTACTGGTCTCGTGTTGGAACCCATCTCCAAATAAAAGTCAGTGCACAAATCCTGTTTGACATCTGAAATTATATTTAATAGATAAGGGATATGTCTCTGCCTGTCCTTCTCAATTGAGGCTCTTTTTAGATTCTATTCCTAAATTCATTGCAGGGTATTGTAGCTGTTGATGCTTGTACAACTTCTGTTCTCAGAATTGTAAGTGAACTAGACTCCCTTTTCTTCCCTGCTTTGCTGCTTTGTAATTGTTTGCTGCCTTTTCCCTGCCCACTTTCTGATGGTTCTCTTACTCCCTCTGCTGTTTGTCCATGTACACCAGCCTTCAGTTCTGTTACTTAAGACCTGTGTGACCTCTTAGGCACCTCAAGTTTTCATCTGTGAAATGTCAGGATTGGACTAGATGATCTCAAAGATCTCTTCTCACTCCAAAGTTATGATCCTATGGCTTCAATCTGAAAGTTTGGTTCCCATTTAGAACATTGTGCTTTGAAAGAAATACTTGTCATTTTCTTCTTGGAAAAAGTGCCCTAAGGCACTTCCAGCTGAACCATCTGGATACTTATTTCCAAAGTTAACAGACCATTTTTTGTTATTTCCTTGAAGTTGTATTCTAGAAAATATGGCCAGGTGATTTAAAATCTGGATAACAGTATATATTATAGTATTTATAAATGTGAGTTAATATCAGCACAAGCATTATTATTATATCATGATGGTTTAATTTGGGTTCCAGTCTCTCCCAGGGATACAAATTCTCCTTTTGTCAAGAGGATACTGTCATTCTCTTAAACCCAATATTTTATTTCTTTTAAATGTTTTTTTTAATTCTGAACTTAACAAATATCAAATAGATAAATATTTATACATACAAAATATTTATATAAAGAGTGGATTGCATATAAAACTGAATCTCTATTCTATGCTAATGGCTTTTTAAAAGTATATACCTTAAAAATTGTGCTGCTTATGTTTGCTCCTCTGGACTGCCTTCTGTACCCCTTTGTGTACTTTTTAAAGTATTTCAGTAGTCTTCTCTCTCTTTTTTTTAATCAGTCACTCTTCCCCTCCCTTCCAACTCCTTTCCCTAAACTAAAAATAGAAGGGGGAAAAAAACATCATATATTAGGATAGTCAAGCAAAACTATCCCAGTGTCCATGTCCAAAAATGTGTCTTTTTCTGCAACTTGAGTCCATCACCTCTCTTTCAAGTATGTGAGTAACATGCTTCATCACAGGTCCTCTGGACGCTTGGTTACTCATTGCATTGATCATGTTCTTAAGTCTTTCAAAGTTGTCTTTTTTGTAGTATTGTTGTCTTTGTATAAACTGTTCTCTTGGGTCTGCTTTCCTTGTTTTGCATCAGTTCTAATTTCCCAGGATTCTCTGAAATCATCTCTTTCATCATTTCTTAAGGTGCAGTAATATTCTGTTACATTCATATACCATGTTTCACTCAGCCATTCTTCCAATTTATGAGTACTCTCTTAGTTTATAGTTGTTTGCTTTTCTTTGAGATCAAGAAATTTGTTTTACATGCTGCTATTCCCCCACCTGCCTGTTCCCCTATTGAGTTTGATGTCTTTCTTTACCAAACTGTGTATGTAATCATGTGTGTGTTCAGCATTCCTTTGTTATTTCAGATAAAAATGCATTACATCTGATGTCTACTGCTACCGTACCTTCCTCCATGTGTTTATATTCTTCCCACTCACCTCACTTACAAGAAATAGTAACATCCACCCCCTTCTTCCTTTCAGTCTCAGAGACCTAGAAGGACCTAACCCGAGAAGGTATATGTCAACACAAGAATCCAGGTCAAACTGGGCAACTACCCCACCCAAAAGCCTATCAAGAGGCAAAAATCTAAGTCTGGCACAAAGCCCCAGTTCAAGAACTAAGGCATGAAAGAGGAGTATAGCAAAGAAGATTCAGACCACTATTAAGAATTGTAACAGATCCAAAGATACTCAGAAACCCAATGTAGAAAGAGAGAATGATTCCATAACAACTTTAGGTAGAGACTCAAAGGAAAAAGTTTATTTTCTCCAAGAATTACATGAATATCTAGAAGAAACTAAGCAAGAGATAAAAAATGAAATAAAAACTCTGGAGGAAACAAATAAAAAGAAAATAAATAACTTAGAACAAAAGCAATAAATTTTAGCCAAGTAACAAGAGTCTCTGAAAATTAAAGGGCCCTCTATGATATCTCAGGACACAGTGCTGGAGACCTTAGAATCCCTGTGTCTACTGTGCTGCAGTCTTGAGTGTTTCCTTGCCTGAATTGTTCCTGGACTGAGGTGAGGTAGAGCCCTCAGCTTGCTTTGCCTCCAGATACAAAACCTTCCAGGATATAAGTGTCTCTAGCCAGCCTCTGCTCCTGGCTTTGCTAGCAGCTTCCTTTCCTACTTTTTGTACCCTTCTGGCTGGCTTTTTGTGTAGTTCTGGGGTGGGAAAAATCATTTATTATAGTTTCTTATTGGATTTCATGATCATTATTTGGTTTGTGCTGAAGTGGGTATGGGGAGACTGAGCTACCTGCTTCCATTGAAGCAGGACAAGCATCTTGCGCAGAAGTCTCCCTATATTTTCACCTAAAGTAGGGAGCTGGACCAATACTAGATAGATACCTAATAAATACATATTGAAATGAATTTAACATTTCTTTAGATCAGAGTGAAAAATTAAAGGTAATCATACTCTTTAAAGCAGTCATTTTATTTCAGGACTATACTCTAAAAATGTTATTAAAAATGAAGTAAGCATCTGTTGAAAGATTTTCATAGCATCATTAATGTAATAGCAAAAAATATATACTGGAAAGAACCTAAATGTACATCAGTAGAGAAATAGTTGAATAAATTATAGTATATTAAAGTATTTGGATACTATAATCCAACTAAGGTTGACAAGTATGAAGAAATATGAGGAAATATGGAAAGACCTTTAGACTAGACAAAGTGATAGAATCAAGGTATAGAAGACAGACTAATTAGAACCATATAAAAGGGCAAATTAATGGAAATTAAAAAGAATCCTGGTAAAAATTTAGAAATACTACTTGAAAAGTTATGACATCTAATAGGATTAAATTCCTTTTTCTATATGTAAATAGGCAAAAAGTAAGGTTGACCATACTAATACTCAGTGTTGTTTATGGTAAATTATTTGAATAAAAATAATTTCCAAATCTCCTTTCTTGGTCTTCTTCTGCTGCTGCTTCTTTGTCATCCTCTCCTTCTTCTGTTTTGGCTTTTATTAGAATATTTCAGAAAACAAGTTGTTTTATTCTCATGGAAAATTGAGGTGATCAAATTACATACATTTTTATTCTAAAGAATTATTTTTATGGTAATACTCATGATAAATATATAGTTTCTTAAAATATTCTGTAGTATAAGCTATTAAAATGGATAACACAAAAACTTCAAAACATTAAAGTAGTATCATAAAACTTTCAAACATAACAATTTAAATTCCAGTTATTTGTCATCATTCTATAGTGAATCTTCTATAGACCTCTGCTATTGAATTACACTTGAAAAAGTGCTGGTTATCATTTGTACTTGTGAAGAGTTCACATTTGTTAGCCTGAAATGTGGCACATTGAAAGGTAGATAAATGTGAATGACTAGTTGAAAGGAAATTCAGTTATATTAAGAATATGCAGTGGTGAAATTTGCTGGATATTAAGCACTCTTTTAAGACATTATACAGCATGGATTTATAAGGATCCAGCTAAGACCGAGCTTTCATCATAAAGAATCACAGAATTTAAGAGATGGAAGAGAATCTGACAGTTATCTAGTTAAACTCAAACCTGAAAAAGAATTCCCATTACAGGTTTCTCTCCCTCCTTACTAGCAGCCTGGAGATGCCTCTGCCCTGAGGCCCATTCTTCTCATTGGTGAGTTTCTACCCTGGACCAGCATTTCATTAGGGGTCCAGGCCACATTCACTTCACTCCTGACGCTACTTGCCTCTTGAACTTCTCTTACTACCTCTCTAGTAGCCTTTGCTCCCCTCCCCTTTCCCATTTTCCTTGATGTGCTATCTTCCCTCATTAGAGCTCCTTGAGCTTAAACCTATCTTATTTTCTTGTATTTGTATTTGCTTTGCATTTGTATCCTTAGTGCTTAACATACTGGTACATAGTAAAGTGCTTAATAAATTTTCATTATTTCATTTTCCCTTTATCTCTTTCTGTCAACCAATCATTAAGCCTCTGATCAAAGATCTATAATAAAAGGGAACCTACTATGTCCTCCGGAAGCAGCCCATTCATTTATGATCAGTTCAAATTGTTAGGAAATTTTTCCTTAAAATTTATATAAATATATATTTTTATGCAACTTCTACCTATTGCTCCCAGATCTGCCTCTGGAACTAAACAGAACAAATCCAATCCTTCTTCCATATAGCACTTCAAATACTTAGACAGCTATCATTTTCTCTCTGCATAATCACTTCTCTAATCATAGACTTAACTTCACCATCCTGATTTCCTTCCTGCATATTTTCCATTTAGTCATTCATTCCTAAACTGTAGTGTCCAGAATGAATATAATACTACAGATGTGACCTTACCAAAAGGACCATCACCTCCATATTTCTGAAAGCTGTGCTTCTAATATATCCCAAGATCCTATTATCCCATTAGCTCTGCAGGTTGCTGTATTGTACTGTTGACTCATAATGCATTTGCAGTTCACCAAAATGCCCCCAATTTTTTCAAAGTACTTCTATCTCATAACTTTGAAACTGATTTTTGAACCCAAGTGTAAGACTCAGATAAGTGTAAGGCAGCCTAAAAGAAAGAAGTTTAGAAGTGAAGACAAACAAGAAAGGGTACTATTGTTACTACCATATTAAGTTGGAGGTATGTTTTAAAAACCCCAACAATCTGTACGTGGTAGATCAGGGTTTCATGTTCAGTTCTCTTTTTTGTTCTTTATCTATGGGAATATTCCTATTTGCATTCAAAATTTTTAACTGTACATTTATCTCTACTAGATTTCATCTTACTGGGTTTTGGCTTAGTGTTCTAGTTTGTCAGTCAGTGTTTGGAGCCTGAATTTTTCAGACAGTGTGATAGATATCTTCAACTTTGTGTTATTTGTAAATTTGATGAACATGCCATCCATTTCATTTGTTTTATGTCATTACTAAAAACATTAAATGACACAGGACCAAGCACAGATCTTTGGGGCACCCCATTGGAGACCTCCCAAACTGACACTGAACCATTAATGACTACTCTGTAAATCTTACCATTTAAACAGTTCTAGATCTAAGATCTAATCTGATTCTTTCTTCTTCACAAGACTAGCTTGAAATGTTTTATTAAATAATTTACTAAAATCTCAGTGAACTATATCTAAAGCAATTCCCCTGATTTATTAGTTTAGTAACCCTTTCAGGAAGGCAAATAATGTTTATTCTGGTATGCCCTGTTTTTGATGAAGTTATTTTTGACTCTTTGTGATTATTGCTACCTTTTCTAGATGATAACTAATCATCTCTTTAGGCTTTTCTAGGCATCCAAGTAAAGCTTACTTGTTCAGAGAGTCATTCACCCTCTGCAGTATCTTTCCTGGTACTTCACAGTCTTTCAGACATTGCTGATGATGGCTTTTAATCACATCTGCCAGTTGTTTGAACCCTCAAGGAAGGAGTTCATTTGGCTCAAATGACTTGAATCCATCAAGGTCAACTAGCTAAAATGTCATTTTATTATCCTAGATATCAACTCAAAGTCATTTTTGCTCTGACAGTTTTGTTCCAAAAGTCATTCTCCTTGTTCCAGAAAACAGAAAATAAGAAATCAAATGACTCAGTATTCTGTGCATTATTTGTTATCACAGTGCCACCCATTCTAAGCAGCAATCTTATTCTTTAATTTATCCTTCTGCCCCACAAAAACTAAAACAAAAAAGAAACTTAAAATATTTTTCTTTTTTTTTCTAAAATTTTTGCTCTTTATTAATTTGTTTGTTTACATTTAGTTTACAAGATTCGGTTCCACAATTCCTGGAGTTTCAAATTTTCTCCCCCTCCTTCCCTTCCCCTCCCATGGTGGCATACAATCAAGTATAGGATCTGAAAATACTTTCACATTAGACATTAGCCAGGTTATAAAGAAGGATTGTATCAGATGGAATGACTAATGGGAAAGAGGAAACAAAAGCAAACAAGAAAAAGAAAAAGAGCAGGTAGTTTGCTTCAATCTGGATTCAAACTCAGTTCTTTCTAGCTCTTTCTCTGAATGTAGACATCCCTCTCCATCATAAGTCTTTTGGGGTTGACTTATAACCCTGCATTGCTGAGATGAATCCAGTCTGTCAAAGTTGGTCATCACACATACATTGTGTCTGTAATCGTGTACAAATTTCTCCTGGTTCTGCTTTTCACATTCAGCATCAGTTTGTATGAGCCTTTCCAGGTAAATATGAGGTCCATCTGCTTCTCATTTCTTATAGCACAATAGTATTCCATTACATTTATATACCATAACTTGTTCAGCCATTCCCCAATTGATGGGGGGATTTTTATTAATCAAACTCTAGGCACTTCCCCCAAAAAATTCCCCACCACTTCTACCCCACAACTAGCTCCTCTCTTTTAGGGAGAGTCTCATCCGTGATAAAATTTATGTTATTGATTTGTCTACCTTAGTTATCATTAAAGCAGGTCAGGAAGTTATTAGCTGTTCTGCTTCTGACAGAAAGAAAACTCCCACAGATGTCTATATAGTAGAAATATACTATCAGGGAGACTAGGTGGCGCAGTGAGTAGAGCGTCAGCCCTGGAGTCAGAAGGACCTGAGTTCGGATCCGGCCTCAGACACTTAACACACACAAACAAAAACCTAGCCGTGTGACCTTGGGCAAGTTACTTAACCCCAACTGCCCTCCAAAAAAAAAAAAAAAAAAGAAATATACTATCACTGCTGCATCACACTTCTGGTTTAGACTTGTGTTCTGTTTCCCCAGATTCTCATCTATTCATGCAAAATTCTCATCTGTTTATGACTGGTCTGTAGTAGACTCCAATGTCAAAATAACTTATTCCTTCCCTCCACTAATATTCATCCAAATGCTCTCTACTATCCCACAATGATTACAGGATTTCATTACATGAATATACTTTCTTAATATTTAATACTACCCTATCCCTACATCTTCTTTTACTCATTCTCTCTCTTTAAATAAGATATACTTGTTGTTAAGGACAGAACTGCCTCAGCCTTGTTCAGATGTGATGTTAGGATAAAATAAGGCACTTGTAATTTAACAAAATGAGATCTAATTAGTCATAACATAGAAAGGATAGTCAACAAAAGTACTCTAGCATTTGGCTTGGGCAGACACAGCCTATATGGAAACTATCCTGGTTAGCAAGGCAAGGTATGGTGACTTAAGTGGTCTTGGAACATCTGCCAAATATGAAGGCTCCAACTCCATATGATTAGGCCTTTTTATGCCTTTAAGTGATCAGGAAGCCACATCAATAGTCAGAGGTTACCAGGGAGCTTGAGTCAGAATACAGCTTGAGTCTTGGCCCCTTGAGTCAACCAAGTCCTTTGTCACCTTTTAGGGAACATATGTTGCAGGAGGAAAAAGAAACCCTGGTTGATATTGGTCCTGTCACATTCATCATACCACCAAGTCTGTGTCACTTTTTGTGTTATTGTATTAGGACCTGCAATTTATCTTATTGCCTAAACTATGGGTATTTGTACATAAAAATTGGACACTATAGGTACAATCTACTTGTACTTTTTTGAGATTTCATTTCCTTCAATTTTCTGGGTGTCTCAAGTGCTATTCTTAGTCCTTCATTATATCTACTTTTTATGGAGTTTAGCTTGATACATATATACAGAGTGTCACAAAAGTTTTAGTGCAATATTAACCTATTAAAGCTTAAAACTAAACTAAGAAACTTCTGGGTTATATGGCCAGCAAGCTGGAAAATTAGACTCACAACCTTTCAGATCTCTCTAAAATAGGAAATAGGTGCCTTAGATAAAGCAGTTAAAGCTGTCTGCATAATTTAGGACAGGGCTTCTTAAACCTTTTCCACTTATGATCCCTCCAACACTTCTTAAACTGTGGGTCACAACCCCATAGCTGACTAGGACACCAAGAACTCCAGCACAGCAAGAATTTGATTAACAACAGACAATGTTAATCCCTAACACCTAACATGCTTCACTCAGCACCCCACCACAAACACCTATCACATACTCAGCAGTAAGGCTACACCATCTGATCCAAGCAGCCTGCAACAGAAATTAATTCTACACTCCAACACTTCCCTCCCCTTCTTTCCTGTTCCTAAGAAATCAAATCCTAAGAAATTTTCTCAGACCCATGATAGCAGTGTGGCAGCTGTCTATGCTGCAACAGAGTTTAGCCAAGAACAGAGAGAAAGGGGTTAAGACCTATATGAGTGTGGTAATGTGGCACTCCACCATGCTTGAGAAGCCTAGCATCTAGATGAAACTAATGCTCCCCAGAAATAATCTGAGGCAGAGACTTAGTTGGGGCTGATAAATTATAAATTACACAGCATGGGAGGAGGCAAGCTTTGAGATCCAGCCCCCAGGGAACCTACCATCAAAAAGAAGTCACAAAGTAAACAAAAGGGGAAAATTTAATAACATAAAGTAAAAAGATTGAAATTACCAAACATCACAAAAGAAAGAAAACCCAGACCTTGAGCATAAGCAGATAAACCATGGGGAAGATATTAGTAACAGAAGAGGAAATGGCTCCCAGACCAGGGAAAAGAGTTCAGGCATCTAGGAATAAGGATTGTAAGAAAAAAGAAAATGGATCAATACCTAATGAGGCAGAGAATCCTGTGGGTTCCCTAGAGAGCATGAAACTACATCAGGATGTTCCTGAATGGTTTAAAATAGACATAAGAATTGTGAAAGCAGGGGCGGCTAGGTGGCACAGTGAATAGAGCGCCGGCCCTGGAATCAGAAGGACCTGAGTTCGGAGCCGGCCTCCGACACTTAGTCCGCACAAACAAAAAAACCTAGCCGTGTAACCTTGGGCAAGTTACTTAACCCCAATTGCCCTAAAGGGGCGGCTAGGTGGCGCACTGAGTAAGAGCGCCGGCCTCGGAGTTGGGATGACCCGAGATCAGATCCGGCCTCAGAAAATGAGCACCCACGCATAAATAATGACTAGCCGTGTAACCTTGAGCAAGTTACTTAACCCCAATTGCTTTAAAAAAAAAAAAGAGCAGAATTCATGCTGTGCATAGAAGAAATAATTGGTAGAACAGAAAAACTTGAATCTATGGTGACATGTCTTACTAAAGAAACAAAGCTAATTGAGAATCTAAATGCATGGAAATAAAGGACAGTCTGAAAGAAGAAAAATAAAGGCAATTTGATTAACCTTAGCATACTCTCCATGCAAGCATAACTTATTGATATTGAAGACAGGATAATTTAAGGATTATAGATCTTCCAGAAATACCCACGAAGTCAAAAACCCTGAACATCATAATGCAAGAAATAAAAAGACAGCTACAGAACTTCTAAACACAGAAAACAAAGTCAATTTTTAAAATCCACAGATGGCTTCCAAGAAAAAAGCAAACAAACAAAAGACTTTGTGCTTCACCTCCATAACATTGTAGCCATTAAATTTCTATTGACAAACAACAAATATGCAAATGTCCAGGAGAAAGACTCTCAAAAATAAGGGAAAAGAAATGTGGATAGTGGAAGACTATTATGTACCTATGATAAACTATAGGAAAGAATGGAATAATTATTCCAAAAGGCAAAGAACTTAAAATGAAGTCTACCCTAAAAATTTCAGCATAACTATAAATTTTTAAATGAAATTTCAATAAAAAGAGGTATTTTAAACATTTGTAGGACAAAAGCCAGACTTGAAGAAAGTATTTCTCAAACACTCCAAGCAATAGAAATGTAAGAAAGTATACAAATACCATTACTATGGAGAACAACAACAAAAAGATAGATCATTAAAAGATTTACTTTCTAAATGAGGAGACAAGGGTGAAAGCAGAAGTTAAGTAAGAGTGATGGTGGGGGAAAAAAAAGGCCTGAAACCCTATGGATTAAAATCTCACAACACCCTGCCTATTTCTGCAGGTCCAAGTTACAGAAAGGGAAGATATATGTAAGGAGTAAAAGGGGGGAAAAAAGAAGGGAATATGTAATGTATGCTGATTATGTCAAAGGCTAACAATGAAGGAGAAACAATTCCTGTAGTCGCTGTCAGTCAATAAACATTAAGCACCTACTATGTGCCGGGCACTGTGCTAATCTCTGAAGATACAAAAGAGGCAAAAGTTCCTATCCTAAAGGAGGTTACACTCTAATGGAGGCTATAACAAGCAAACAAATATGTACCAACAAGTTATATACAGGACAAATAAGAAAGAATTAATAGAAGGAAGACACTAGAACTAAAAGATTTGGGAAGGACTTCCTGTAACAGATGGGATTTTAGTTGGAACTTAAAAGGAGTCAGAGAAATCAGTAGATATAGATGAGTAAGGATCCCCATGAGCATGGGAGATAGCCAGAGAGAATTCCCAGAGCTGAAAGATGACATGTCTTGAAACACCCAGGAGACCAATGTCACTGGATCAAAGAGTAATATGGCAGGGAGTAAGGTGTAATAAGAATGGAAAGATAAGAGAGAGCCAGATTGTGAAAAGCTTTGAATGCCAAACAGATTTTTAATTTGTTCCTTGGAGCAATAGGAAGCCACCTCAGTTTACTAAGTGTGTGTGTGTGTGTGTGTGTGTGTGTGTGTGTGTGTGTGTGTGTGTGTGTGTGTAGGGGGCACTGATAGTCAGACCTGTGGTTTAGGAAAATCACTTTAGCTGCTGAATAGAAATGGATTGGGGTGAGAAGAGACTTGAGCCAGTCAGACCCACCAGCAGACTATTGCAGTAGTTCAGATATGAGGTGATAAGGGCCTACATTAGAGTGGTGGCAGTGGCAGAGGAGAGAAGGGGACATATTCAGGTGATATTGCAAAGGTGAAATCAACAGCCCTTGGCAACAAATTAGATATAGGAGAAGAGAGATAGTGGGGAATCAAGGTTGATACCTAGGTTGAAAAGCTGAGGGACTTAGGAGGGTGGCATTACCCCCTCTGCAGTAATGGGGATGGGGGCAGGTTTCAGGAGAGAGAAAATGAGTTCCACTTTGGACATGTTGAGTTTAAGATGTTTCATACGTCTGAAAGGCATTTGAAGATGTAGGACTGAAGGTCGGCAGAGAGGTTGGGGCAAAATAGGTAGATGTGAGAATCAGCAGTGTGGAAATGGTGATTAAATTCATGGGAGCTGATGTATAGAAGGAGAAAAGAAGAGGATCCAGCACAGAACCCTAAGTGACACCTATGATTAAAGGGCATGATGGGAATCTAGCAAAGGTCACTGAGATGGGGTGGCCAAGATAGGAGAACTAGAAGAGTGTGATGTTCTAAAAACCTGAAGAGACGAAGGAGGAGAGGGTGATCACCAGCATCAGAGACTGCAGAAAGGTCAAGAAGAATGAAGCCGAGAAGATGTCATTGGATATGAAAACTACAAGGTTATCAGTAATTTTGGAAAAAGCCGTTTCAGTGGAATGATAAGGCCAGAAGCTGGATTGTAAGGGGTTAAGAAGAGAGATAGTGGAGGCACCTATTATGGAGGTATTTTTCAAACAGTTTAGTGAGAACAGAAGGATAAAGTTTTGTTTTTATTTTTTTTTCCAGCATGGGAGAGATATGAGCAAGTTTGCAGGCCAACATTGGAGACAAATGGAAGAAACTTAACATTCATAACATAAAATATGAATGGATTAAACAATCCATTTATGTTTTTGAAAATGATAGATTGGATAAGAATACAAAGTATCACAATTTGTTGTTGTATTAGCAAGCACCCTAGTGCACCTAGGATGGCCTGCTAGCATAGATTCTTTGATCTGCTTTTCTAAAGGAAAGACAGCTTCAAAGGGGTCAACAATCTTACTTTAATTAAACATATATAAGTCATGCGCTAGTTAAGGAGAAAGGTCAGCACCCTGAATGTGGAGAAAATACAATCAGAGAAATAAAGAACGTAAAGGTCATTCACTAGTTCAGGAAAAGGATTAGCACCCTGAACATGGAGAAAATACAAGCAAAGAAACAAAGAAATTAGCACAGAAATCCCAAAGACAGAACTCCAATTGTCTAACCAAAGTAACAGATATATAATCACCAGTCCAGGGAAAACCAACATCTAGGTTCTCAAAACTGGGAGGAAAGGGTGCTCTTTAACAACAGCTACCCAGAGTCTCATCTGGCCAAATCACAAAGAAACATTCTTCCCATAAGTGAGCCCCCCAAAAATACCAACCTCCAAGTATATATAGTTTTCAAGGAACAGACTCAGAACAGGAATCACAGCCTACCACTCAGTGCCTAATTGACTAAGTACCAAAAAGTGTGAAAGCTGTCCTGCAAGCAAGCCTCCCCATAAGCTATCTTCTCCCTAAACAAGCTTCCCCTTAGGTAAGTTCCTCTCCCAAAGTGCTCTATGTGACTCAGGATATGTCACAGCTGTGAACTAGGCCAGAGCTCAAAGCAGCAAGACATCCATGACTGAACTACCTATACACCTTTAGACCTGGGAACATGGCCCCTGTTCCAAGAAAAAAAAGGGAACACATAATCACATAGGCCTATTAATGGATAGCGAAGATCTTATATTCAATTAACCCTACAGTTATCTATAAGAAACACATTTTAAAAGAAAGACATAAACAGAATAAAGATAATGCTAGAAAAAAAATCCATTCATCATATGAATCTAAAAAAGCTAGAGTTGCAATCATGCCATTAGACAAGGCAAAAAACACATTCAAAACATAAAAAAGTATCAACAAAAACCCTATATTATGTTGAAGGGGGAACCATAGAAAACAAACCAGTAATATTAAACTTATCTGCTCCCAATGCCTTAGCATCTAAATTCATAAAGAAAACATTAACTAAAATTCAAGAGGCATAGACAATACACAATTGTGACAGGAGATTCTAATGCTCTCTTAGTTTGGATAAGCCTAACAGAAAGATAAACAAAAGAGAAAATATAGAATTGAACAAATTGCTGGCAAAACTAGTACTAAAAGCCATATGGCATCTTCTGAATGAGACTACAAAAGAATATACATATTTCTTAGCACTAATGGAACATTTATAAAAACTGACCATGTGTTGGGACAAAGAGATATTGCAAAAAAAAATCTTAAAAAACAAAAATTAATAAACACATTTTTCAGACAACAATGTAATAAAAATAGTAATTAGTTCAGGCACCATAAACAAAAGATAAAGACTCAAATGAAGACTTAACAATGAAATCCTAAATAATGAGTGAGGCAAAGAAGAAATCATCAAAACAATTAGTGATGATGTGAAAGAAAATTATAACAGTGAAACAACATACAAAAATTTTAGGGATATAGCTAAAGCAGTCTTTGTGAAAAAATAATTTCTCTACAAACATACATTACCAAATGGAAAAGGAAAAAAAACAATCAACATTCAGAAGATCCACAAATAAACAAACCTAAGATAAATGCAAAAGAGGAGTTATTAAAAATTAGAAGAGAAGTGGACAAATTGAACATCAAAAAAACTATGGAAAGGATAAAATTAAAAACTAGTTCTTTGAAAAAACTAATAAAATTGACAAACCTCAGGTCAATTTGATTAAAGAGTTCAAAATAATCAAATTAACAAAACCGCAAATCAGCTAGGTGAAATCTAAACAAAACCAGAAGAAATAAAAAAGAATTGTTGTTCAATTGTGACCAACTCTTTGTGATCCCATTTGGGGTTTTCTTCAAGTGGTTTGCCATTTCCTTCTCCAGATGATTTTACAGATGAGGAAACTGAGGCAAACTGGGTCAAGTGACTCTCCCAGGGTCATACTGCTTAGTAAGTGTTTGGGATGAATTTGAACTCGGGTCTTACTGATTCCAGACCTGTTACTCTCTCCACTTTGCCACCTAGCTACCCTGACAAAAATAATAGTAATCAGAATCTGTTATACATAATTACGTGCTAACAAACCTTTGAACACAAAAGAAATAAAGGAATACTTTCAAAAATATGGAATACCAAAATTAACCAAAAAAATAGACATTTTAAATAACCCAACGTCAGAAAAAGAGAACTAACTGGAAAAAAAATTACTAAAGCAAAATCTCCTGGTCCTGATGGATTCCCAGGAGAATTTAGTCCAACTTTTTAATTAAACAAATGCTTTATTAACTTCTGGTTTACATAATTCATTTCCACCAAATTTTGAGTTACAATTTTTCCCCCATTTTTCCTACCTACCACCCCAGAATAGCAGTCCCACTAGATATCCCCTCATCCAATCTGCTCTCTCCCATATCTTCTCCCATACCCCTTTTGACTTTCCCATTAGGGCAAGGTGAATCTCTGAGCCCCAATGCCTGGACATCTTATGAAATATTTAATTTTAAAACTTCGATTTTCAGATCCATTCCCTTCCTCCCTTGTCACCCACTCCCTCTGAGAAGATAAGCAATTCAGTATGTGTTGTACATGTATAGCTATGCAAAACATTACCATAGTAGATATATTGTATAAGACTGCTTATATTTCCCTCCCACCCATCTCACCTCCTACCTGGTCCATTCCCTACTTTGATCCTGTCCCTCTTTGATAGTGGGTACTTCCAACCTCCCCTCCCCCAGAATGCCCTCCCCTCCATCATCCTCCCTCTCATCCCCCTTTCCCCTACTCAGGAGAGTGAGTGAGGGTAAGATATTCCATTTAGTATGTATGTGATTCTCTCCTTGAGCCAACTTCAATGAGAATATGCTTTTGCCTTTTTGCCTTCCTGTTCTTCCCCTTCCCTGCAACTACTTCCCCTTGCCTCTTCTACATGAGATAGTTTGCCCTACCCTGTCTCTCTCCATCTCCTCTTGCCACTTCCCTCTCTCACCTCTTGACTTCACCCCTTAAGAATCATTCCTTCCTTGGGGCGGCTAGGTGGCGCAGCGAGCAGAGAGCCAGCCCCGGAGCCAGAAGGACCTGAGCTCGGATCTGGCCCCAGACACCCAACACACAAACAAAAACCCAGCCACGTGAACCTGGGCAAGTCACCCAACCCCAACTGCCCTCCAAAAAAAAAATAATCATCCCTTCCCATCAAATTTAACCTGTGCCCTCTATCCATGTATACCTGTGAACATATGCCATGTACCCTTCTTCAATTATTTTCATAATGAGAAAGGTTTCATCAAACACAGTTATTGTTTTTCCATGTAGGACTGTAAATAGTCCAACTTTGATAAGTTCCTTTTGATTTCTTTTCCTTGATTACCTTCTCAACCATCTCTTGCTTCTTGTGTCTGAATGTCAGATTTTCTATTCAACTCTGGTTTTTTCCTCAAGAATGCTTGAAAGTCCTCTATTCCACTGAATGACCATATTTTCCCCTGAAGCAAGATATTCAGTGTTGCTGGGTAGGTGACCCTTGGCTTCAATCCCAGCTCTTTTGCCCTCTGGAATATCATATTCCATGCCCTTCGATCCCTCAGTGTAGAAGCTGCCATGTCCTGTGGTATTCTGATTGTGTTTCCACAGTATTGAAATTGTTTATTCCTGGCTGCTTGGAGTATTTTCTCCTTGATCTGGGAGTTCTGGAACCTGGCTATAATATTCCTAGGAGTTTTCTTTTTGGGATCTTTTTCAGGAGGCAATCTGTGGATTCTTTCAACCTCTATTTCTCCCTCTGGGTCTAAAACATCAGTGCAATTTTCCTTGAGAATTTCTTTAAGGATGATTTCTAGGTTCTTTCTTTGATCATGGCTTTCAGGTAGTCCAATAATTTTTTAATTATCTCTCCTGGATCTATTTTCCAGGTCAGTGCTTTTTCCCATGAGATATTTCACATTGCTTTCTATTCTTTCATTTGTTTGGATCTGTTTAATAGCATCTTGATTTCTCATAAAGTCACTAGCTTCCATTTGCTCCAGTCTAACTCTGAGGGAATGAATCTCCTCATTGAGCCTTTGAGATTCTTTATCCATCTGGCAAATTCGACTTTTTAAGGCATTCTTCTCCTCATTGCCTTTCTGAGCCTCTTTTGCCATTTGAGTTAGTCTATTTTTAAGGTGTTATTTTCCTCAGTCAGGCTGTTGACTGTCATTTCATACTTTTCTTGCATCTTTATCATTTCTCTTCCCAATTTTTCTCCCACTTCTCTTATCTGCTTCTTAAGGTCCTCTATGGCCTGTAGCCAGTATTTTCATTTGGGGCTTTTGGTGCAGGAGTTCTGACCTCACAGTTCTCCTCCATACTTTGATCCTCTTTGCCCCTAAAATAGGAGTCTAATGTTGAATTTTTCTGTTTATTTTGTTTCTTTTGCCTAGGCATGTTGCCACTTAATTACTTGATTTTGGGGCTTGTTGCCACAGTAGGACTCTGCCACCACACAGGAGAGCTTCTGTCCCAAATATGGGGTCTTCACAACTTCCGCAGGTTGGGTGGCCTCTGTAAAGCCTCCACCCGCTCTGGCAAATTGGATACCCACCCCAAACTTCCCTCCAAGACCACAATCCAGATCCAGGCAGTTTAAAGCAAGAGCGATTAACCCCCAGACTGATTGCTGGATCTCCCTACAGTTTGCAGACCAGGAGCTAGAGCCGCCACTGACTCTGCAAAATGGCTTCTGTGCAGCAGTTTCTTCAGCAGCTTTTTGCCCCCAGGGGAGGAAGCCAACACGTTCCCCAAATACTGGTCCCAAAGTCCATAGGGCACTAACCTCTCACTTTGTCCTAGGCATATCTGTGCTGATAATTCTAGAATCACCACAGCTGCTGGTGTTCTGGGGTCCCTCCAGCCGGCTACTGTCCCAGCCACCCTAGGGCTAAAACCGAGGCTCACCCGGGCCTGGGCTCAGCTCCCAGAGCTGTGCTGTCAGTTCCCACCACGTTGTGCTGCACGCTCTCAGAGCGCTGTGCTGGCCGCTCCCTGCAGGGCTGCTGGGTTCTTCTCAGCGGGAAGTTAGTTTCTCTGTGTAGTTCTGTGGGTGCTGGGGCTCCAGAAGTTGTTCACAGTCCCCTTTTACATTGTTTGGAAGTTTTGTGGGGCAGAGCGCCTTGGAAGTGCTGTTTCTACTCTGCCATCTTGGCTCTGCCCCCCCTCGGTCCAACTTTTAAAGAACAATTAGCACCCATATTACACAAATTATTCTCAAATAAGAGAGAGAAAGTACCCCATAGATTCCTCTTACAAGACAAATAGACTCCTAACATCCAAACCAAAGGATAAAGTACAGGACAACTGTAAACCAACATCATTAATGAATATCACATCTCTCCAGTCTTTTTTGATGTATTGATAATTATGCTGTCTTTAACAATACTATTTAATGGGATGACTATTAAATGGGAAAACTCTCTGAGAGGGAAAGGAAAGAGATACTGGAGAAACCATGGTGATGTAAAGAAACAAAAGACATCAGTTTTTAAAATTTTAATTAAAAAACTGCACTAACACTTTTGGAACATTTTGTATTCATCCATTTTCCTCCTTTTCCCATCCTTTTCAGATCAGGTATAGAGAAAACTGATGGGAACCGATACGTACTATTGGAACTATTGGCACAGATTAACTTAATCATGGAAGAAAGCAAAAAGTTGTATATAAACTTGGGTGGTAGCTATTTTATAGGTAGATAGAACAGGAAGAACCTGAGAATTGAAATGCCAAACATAGGAGGTGTGTTTCCTCTATATGGTAACAGAGCAGTACACACAATCACTTCAGCTAAATTCATTGTTGATCATGAATTCTCAGTTATTGGATACTTTGTTTTAGTCCACAATCCATCAGGCAACCTTAAACAAAAAAATATGGCTTTATAGACTAATAGGCCCTACTCTATCTTGTGACTCAATTTTTAAAAATGGGGTCATGAAGAGTCAGATGTGACTGAAAAATAACTGAACAACACAAGAAAACAATATGTACTAGGCTTTATGCTAGGCACAGTGGGTATAAAGGGGAAAAATGAAACAGTTCTTGCCTTCAAGGAGATTATATTCTGTTGGGTAAAACAATGTGAACATAAGTATATACAAGGGGTGTGTGTGTGTGTGTGTGTGTGTGTGTGTGTGTGTGTGTGTGTGTGTGTGTGTAATGGCAAGCAGGCCAGCTTGGCTAGATCACAGAGTACATGAAGGAGAGGAAAGGTTAAGGTGGAGAAAGGCTGTGAAGAGCTTTAAAGGACACAAGAGTTTGAAAATGCATGGGATTTAATTGAGTAGGGGAGTGACAGGGCTTCAGATCTGTACTTTAGGAAAATCATTTTGGTAGCTGTGTAGAGAGAACAAATTGGAGTTGGGAGAGATTGGAGGCAGAATGATAAATGAAGATACAAATTCTTGTATATACTTATGTTCACATTGTTGCACCCGATAAACAAGAGCTTAGACAAGAGTTCACAAGGGCTTGAGGTATGAGGGGATAAATGTGAGATATGCCATGGAGATAAAACTGAAATGCTTTGGCAAGTGATTGGTTATGTAGCATGAGAAAGATAAGGAGCTGAGGAGGACTCTCTGGTTGAGAACCTAAGTGTTAGTACATAGATCAGAGGAGGGGACATAGAAAGCTAACAACTTCTAAGTTAAAATTTTTTTAGCAAAATATAAATTATTTATGTCTCTGAATTTTTTATATTTGTCTTTTTTTCTTAGAGCAGTAATTACATTACTATTCTATTACATTTGTATACAACAATTTGTTCTGTCCTTCCTCAAATGATGAGCTTTTTGCTACCACAAAAAAAAATAGTATATTTTAGTACTGGAACCTTCCAGTTTTGGGGGTTTTGGTTTTTTTTAATGACATTTAGCTTACAGCTTCATTTATGATACTTTAGAGTACCCGTTTCCCCAAATTCCACCAAGTCTCACATATTGTTACTACATAGATTTTTTTATCAATCTTTCTTTTAGATTTTATTATATAAAATGTTTCCTTTTATATAATCAAATCTGTTTGTTTGATAGGTATGAATTTACTTATAGAACCATAAATCTAAAGCTGGAAGGTATCTTAACAGTCATGAAGTTAAACCCCCCTCATTTGATAGTAAAGAAACTGGGTCCCAGAGTAGTATAGAATGACTTGACCATAATCACACAAATAATAAACATCAGAGGTGGGATTGCAACCTAGTTCCTCTGACTTCTTTCTACTATATTATAATACTCTTCTCTTCAATTGAGATGAATATAGGGTTCCTTCTTTTCTTTTTAAAAATCTTTAGATCTTTGATTCAGTTACTATGAAGTGTGGGTTTAAACACCAGACCTTTTTTTTTTTTTTGCTTTTTTTTTTTGGAGGGCAGTTGGGGTTAAGTAACTTGCCCAAGGTCACATGGCTAGGTTTTGTTTGTGTGGGTTAAATGTCTGAGGCCGGATCCAAACTCAGGTCCTTCTGACTCCAGGGCCGACGCTCTACTCACTGCACCACCTAGCCTCCCCAACATCAGACCTTCTTAACCTGGGGTCATGATTTTTTTTAATGTTGTTAACTATATTTCAATATAAATCTTAAAACATCAATGAGTAAGCTCCCTGTCACCCCATCTTTGGAATTTATGTATCCATTAAGCAATTAGTATAAACTTTCCACCAAGTCCCAGAAATCAAATAATCTGATTACTTTACAGCCATACCAAGAAGGGAATGTAGGGAATACAAGTTTAAGAAGATATGGACAAAACAGTGGGGAAATTGTACTGTATATCAATACCAAGGATCTGGGAGACAGAAAACATAGGTTGTCAAAAGTTGACAGGATGACAGAATTAAGAAAATGGTGTGAAAATATTATGTGCAGGTGAATAAATTGGAGCACTTAAGTGAAATGGAAGAGCATTTACCAAAAAAAAAAAAAAATGATCTAAGCTGACACAAGAAATAGATAAGCAGATTAGTCTCAGAAGAAGTAAAATAAATTATTAATGATTTGCCTTGTAAAATTCGTGTACACACACATACATGCCAGAAGAATGGATGGGTGAATTTTTTCCCCTAAACTTTGAAAGAAGTAATCCCTGGGGCAGAGCCAAGATGGTGGCATAGAAGCAGGAAAAGTCTGTACGCTCCCCCCAAAACCACCTCAAATACCTATCAAATATGACTCTAAACAAACTTTAGAGCTACAGAACCCACAAAGCAACAGAGAGAAACAAATCTCCCACTGAAGGCAGCCTGACAGGCAGACAGGAAGGGTCCATTGCAGCACGATGGGAGCAGAGCCCAGCCCCACATGATCCTGCAGTTTTAACCTCAGGGTGGCCTGGACTAGCCATGGCTAGAGGAACTTCAGGAGTGTTGATCACCAACAGCTGTGGCAGTTTCCAGAATTATCAACCCATAAATGCCAAATACAAAGTGAGAGGTCAGTGTGGACTTTGGGAACAGGGGGTCTGGGAGTATGGTCCAGCCTCTGCCCCTCAAGGGGGAAGCACCTGAAGTGAGGTGGCCCTGCAGCCACCGCCACATGGCTGCTTCAGAACTCCTGGCTTGAAGATTTTAGGGGGATCAAATGACCATACTGAAGGGTAATTGCTCTTGCTTTAACCTGCTTGGATCTGGATCACTGTCTTGGGTGGAGGTCCTGGAGTGTGTGACCAGGTGCCAGAGCCTGTGGAGGCTTCAGAGAGGGCATCCAACTAATAGCTCTGCCAGCTGTGAAAACCCCAGCAATTTGGGACAAAGCTCTCCTCTCTAGAAGCAGAGTTCTACTGTGGCAAAAAAAGCTCAAAAATCAAGTAATTGAGTAGTAACATGAATAAGCAAAGCAAGCACAGCAATGCAACTTTAGATTCCTTTTTGGGGGACAAAAGAGATCAAAGCATGGAACAGGAGGAAGACAACAAAGTCAGAACTCCTGTACTAAAAGCTTCTAAGAAAAATATGAACTGGTTACAGGCCATAGAGGAGCTTAAGAAGGATTTTGAAAACCAAATAAGAGAAGTGAAGGAAAAATTGGGAAGAAAAATGATAATGATGCAAGAAAATCATGAAAAGAAAGTCAACAACCTGACTGAAGAAAATAACACCTTAAAAAACAGACTAACTCAAATGGCAAAAGAGGCTCAAAAAGCCAATGAGGAGAGGAATGTCTTAAGAAGCTAAATTTGCCAGATGGAAAAAGAATTTCAAAAGCTCACTGAAGAGAATAATTCCTTCACAATTAGATTGGAGCGAATGGAAGCTAGTGACTTTATAAGAAATCAAGATACTATTAAACAGATCTAAACAAATGAAAGAATAGAAGGCAATGTGAAATATCTCATGGGAAAAACCACTGACCTGGAAAATAGGTCCAGGAGAGATCATTTTTAAATTATTGGACTACCTGAAAGCCATGATCAAAAAAAGAACCTAGAAATCATCCTTCAAGAATTTCTCAAGGAAAATTGCCCTGATGTTTTAGAACCAGAGAACAAAACAGAGGTTGAAAGAATCCACCAATTACCTCCTAAAAAAGATCCCGTAAAGAAAACTCCTAGGAATATTATAGCCAGGTTCCAGAGTTCCCAGATCAAGGAGAAAATATTATAAGCAGCCAAGAAGAAACAATTTGAATATTGTGGAAACACAATCAGGATAGCACAGGACTTGGCAGCTTCTACATTGAGGGATCAAAGGGCTTGGATTATGATGTTCTGGAGATCAAAGGGGCTGGGATTAAAACCAAGAGTCACCTACCCAGCAAAACTCAGTATCATATTTCAGGGGAAAATATGGTCATTCAATGAAATAGAGAACTTTCAAGCATTCTTGATGAAAAAAGCAGATTTGAATAGGAAATTTGACATTCAGATACAAGAAGCAAGAGAAGCATGAGAAGGTAAACAGGGAAAAGAATCATAAGGAACTTATCAAAGTTGAACTATTTACATTCCTACATGGAAAACGATAATTGTAACTGACGAAACTTTTCTCAGTATGAGGATAGTTGAAGGGAATATAAATGTGTGTGTGCGCATACATATATGTGTATGTGTATACACATATGCGTTTATATACATATACTATATACACATATATGTGTGTGTATACATATATGTCTATATAGGAGGAGGGTACATGGGCATATGAATACATATGTGAGTGTGTGTATATATGTGTACAGGTATACATAGAGGGCACATGATCAATTGAATAGGAAGGGATGATACTTAAAAGGTGAAACTGAGAGGTGAGAGAGGAATATAATGAGAGGAGATGGGAAGAGACAGAATGGAGTAAATTATCTGATATAGAAGAGGCAAGAGAAAACTGTTACAATGGAGGGGAAGAACAGGAAGGCAAAAGGGAATGGGGTCAACCTTACTCTCTTACCTAAATTTGGCTTAGAGAGGGAATGACATACACACTAAATAGGGTATTTCACCCTACAGGAGAGTGGGAGGGAAGGGGATGAAAAGGGGGATGATGGAGGGAAGGGCAGGTTGGGGGGAAGGTAGTTAGAAACACACACTTTTGAAAAGGGACAGGGTCAAAGTAGAGAATAGAACAAGTGGGGGGCAGGATAGGATGGAAGGAAATATAGTCAGTCTTTCACAATATATCTACTATGGAAGTGTTTTGCGTAACTACACATACAACCTATATTGAATTGCTTATCTTCTCAGTAAATGTGGGTGACTGAGGGAGGAAGGAAAAGAATCTGGAATTCAAAGTTTTTAAATCAAATGTTTAAAAATATATTATTATTATCATATCATCATCATCATCATCATCATCATCATTATTACATGCAACTGGGGAATAAGATATACAGGCACTGGGAGATCCATCTTTCCCTACTGGAAAGGTGGAGGGGGAATGGGGGAGGACATAGGAAAGAGCAGACTAAGGGAGGGGATATACAAGTGGGATAGCTGTTTTAGGATGGTGAGTAGGAGAAACACAGGGAGAAAATTTGTAAATGTAAACTAAAAATAAACATGAAATTTAATAAAAAAAAGAAGTAATCCCCATGTGATATACATTATGTATAAAATATTAAGTGTATGATATTTAGTTATCTTTGAGAGGAAGAATGATCTTGATTTTAAAATCTAAGGGAAAAAAACACTGAATGAATGAAAAATATTTTTTAAACCCTCATTACATTCTAAGCACTGTGATAAGTGCTAGGGATACAAATACAAATTTGAAATAGTTCCTGCTGTCATCTTTATGGGCAAACAGCACACATAGGCAAATAGTAGCCAAGTGACAGATGTTATGACCTGGTAAGTGACAAAAATGGTGAGTGGAACAACTGATATTCCCTTTCTGGAGGCAATAGTTTAAAAAAAAAAAAAAAGAAAGAAACAAGTGTATCCACAAGCAGTGACAAGGCAGAAAATGAAGATGACTACACAGTCCCAAGGAGTGCCAAGTCAAGTGGATAACTCCTCCCAGGCATAGTCTCTGGGAAAAAGAAAGCCAAAAAATATATATTTAAAAACTATGTAATGTGTTAATGTATGGATTACCAAATAAAATACATCATTTAACTTTTAAAGGATCATAACTATTAAGGACTTATTAGTACATTAGGAATTCAGGGATGGAAAGTGTTAAGTATAACATTGTAACAACAAAAAAAATTACAAAAGTAAATATAAAGGTATAAATAGCCTTTGTTAATTTTCAACAATATCAGTTCATCAAGAAAAGTCCAAACCATTTGGCAGAGGTTCAAAGTTTATATGAGTTATGGTCTCTGCCTTCCTGGAGCTTACAATCTAACAATAAGACAAAAACAAAGACATAATTCATAGTAATTCTTTCTTTGTAGGAATACATATACATGCATATAATTGTGTATTTATATGTAGTACATTATCATATATTGGAAATAATATATAATCTACCTAGAACAAAACATCAATGCATTTTTAGAACAGCATAAGATTTATGAGGGGAGATCATTACTGACAGAATGGAATCAGAGAGTCTTCATGAAAGAGGTAGGAGTTCAGTAAGGCTTTAAGGATGGGTAGGAATTTCTTAATGTGTTTATCATAACAGAAGTAAAAGACTTTTTTCCCTAACAGGGTAATAAACATCTTGAAACCAAAAAAACCAATATTACAGTAGTGAAGAAATAAAATCATTCCCACAAAAAATGGGTACAAAACAAAGCTTCCCACTTTCACTACTTCTCTTTTATATAATATTAGCAATGATAGCAATTAAAGTGAGTTGGGGGGGGTGCAACTGAGGGATAAGATTTGCTGACTAAAAGTCATATATCACTGTTTGCAGAAGGCATATGTCTATACGGACCTAGAAAAAATAAGAGATGTAAGAGAAAGTTGAGATAATGAGTTCAGCAAGGTATTAATTAGGCTATGAGGTAAACTCACAAAAATTCATTTTCTCTTATTCTCCAAATAGAGCATTTTTTAAAAGTAATTCTATTTACAAAAATAACAAAAAACATAAAGTATCTGAACTACCAATACATGGGAATATTTTGAACTGGAAATAACAGCTAGCAGATTTACCCTTTGAGAACTTCCCTAAGCTAGAATCCCTGAGACTACTCTGGTCTAAACTCCTGCTCAGAATATGCATACTGCCTCATATGGGCATCAGGGAGTTGGGTGAAAAGGGAGCATGAGGTAAACACCTTCCAACAAAGAGACTCGACTTTGAGCTTGTTTGGCTAGTGATGCCCATATATGAATGGGTCTTATTTTTTTATTAGTCTGTTGACACCATCTTCCTTTCCAAATTCTACATTGCCAGTTGTAATAAACTACGTAGAAACTTGGGAAACCTTAGACATGATATTCTTGGAGAATGAACTCTTATCTTTCATGACAGTTTGGAGGGCATCACTTTGTCTTACTTATATTTACCAGAGGCATTGACCTATTAAACTTAGATAAGTAGCAATTGCCTGCAAGGTGACAAAATGAAGTATTTTTCTTCCTTGGTATCTGTATAAAGACACAGGATATTTACATTTACTTGCCAGAAGATTATTTTCTTTATAGTTCCTAAAGATGTTTGCTAGTTCCTTATTCTCAGCTCTTGTGCTTTAAAACAAACAAACAAACTTAAAAGGGTTAATGTTTAGCTTTTATTTCTGTACTTCTTTTCTATGCATGTCATCTGAGTATACTTGCTCAGAACAGGTTGGAGATATTGATCTTTATCCAGATTATAATTTTAGCTGATACTTTTCCTTTTTTCCTTTACTTTCCTACTTTAGGTCACAATTCCCAGACCCTCTGTGGCATCCACACAGTCTACTTCAGGAAGCTTTCATTATGGCCAACCCTTGGAGAAGAAGGATCTTCAGCCTCTGGAACACACTGTTGAACTTTATTCTCCAAGGGAAAATGTGTCTGGTGTGGTGGGGACAGAGGGTGAACTTCCTAGTGGTGCCAGCAGAACAGACTGGGTACTTCCCTTGGATCATCTAGGTCAGGATAACACTCCAAGGGAAGGCCTCACTAGGGAATGTGTCAAATCCCAAGACTTGGTTCAAAAAGAGTTACCCGACCATAACAACATCAAAGTGGCCACAAAAGAATTTGAGACTCTCCCTGTAGGAGCTGAAGACAAGAGCGTTGTGTTGGGTTCAGAGAATGAAGAGGAGAAATTAGGCAAAGGGCACTGTTTCATTGAGATTTCTAATCTTCCAGGAGATTTACAAAGGGAGCATTCACCTACTCCTGAGCCTCTTGAAGAATTCAGGACACGGACTTTCTGCGTGGTGCCAAATCAGGACACAAATCACGAGATAATGAAGCTTCTGGCAGGTGCAGCTTCAGAAATGTCTCCAGCACGAGTAATCCACCCACATGGTGAAGGACAGATAGGTCAAGTGATAGTACAAAAAAGTAAGTTACAGAGAGACGAGGATATTAGTAAGGGAGAAGGTACGCCCAGTCACCAAGGGGATCTCTCTGCTTTTTTACATCAAGAGGGTAAGAAAGAGAAAATTTCCCCTAGAAATGGAGAGTTGTTCCATTGCATTTCAGAGAATGAACATTCTCCTACATCCAGGAAGGATGTCATTAGGTCATCCTTTATAACCAGACACAGTCGCATCCCTGTTCTAGCACAAGAGATAGATTCGACTTTTGAGACCTCTTCTCCAGTTTCAGCGAAAGAGAAACTCCTTCAAAAGAAGGCTTATCAACCAGATCTAGTCAAACTGCTAGTGGAGAAAAGACAACTCAAGTCTTTTCTTGGTGATCTCTCAAGTGCCTCTGACAAATCTCTAGAGGAGAAGTTAGCTGCTGTTCCTGTTCCCTTTCCTGAGGATGAAGTCTTCACTCCCTTTTCAAAACTAGCAATAGACCCTCACTTGACCAGGTCAGCTGAGGACAGCTTTCTGTCACCTCTCAGCTCCCAGGCTAGAAAGAGCAAAATTCCACGGCCAGTTACCTGGGCTAACACAGACCAAGTCAGTAACTCAGCCTCAGCTCAGTTCTTTCCTCGGCCTCCACCAGGAAAGCCTCCTACTCGACCTGGAGTAGAAGCCAGGTAAGACCAAAAGGACAGAGCATATATGTGTTACAGGGTTTGTAAGAAAGCTTTCTTAAGTCATAGAACATGGCACAGTACAGGGGTCAGCAAACTATGCTCTTTACCCCTCATTATCTGTCTTTGTAAGGCTCATGAGCTAAGAATGGTTTTTATCTGGATTTTTTTTAGTTTTGTTACCCCTTTCAGAGTGGAAAGAGTACTGGTTTTAGAAGAACTGAGTTTTAGTCTTGGTTCTAATGTTTCCTAGCTATTTGATGCCGGGAAGATGAAGAGCTCTTTGAAATCTCAGTTTCTTCATTTTACAATGCAGATAATAAGATGTGCATGGCCTACCTCACAAGAGTGTTGTAAAGAAATTACTTTGTAAATCTTAAAGCACTCTTTGAGTTATGATTATCATCTCCTAGCCATTGAAATTCATATTCATGTTTTCTCCAGAAGCATGACTAATTTCTATGGCCTAAATGCTTCCATAAGTAGCTAGAATATCATTTTAATAAATATCTAGCTCTATATTAAAAAAAAAAAACCAAACTATTTCTGTATCTTGGCAGATGGCCCCTGGTGCTTTCCTGATCAAGATGAATTCCTATAAACAAAAAATCCTATGACAGATTTTACCAGGTTTTGTGTATAAAGTTGTTTTGTATTTGCAATTTATAGTCTAACTATATTTTTAGATAGTCTTAAGACATGTTTTAGAGGGGGAAAGGGGGGGAAATTACAGTGTGATATTAAAGACTTCTTAACTTGAGAACTGAAGCACTGAGGTTTCCAGGGTAGAAAAACCAGTAAGGAAGAGAAAGAGTCCCTAAGCTATTTAGCAGGAACAAATGAAAAAAACAAGTTGTCTGAAATTACATGTAGTATCTCACCTTTGTATTTGTTATCAACAAATCTCCCTTTGGGTATAAGAGATTTTTGTATCTTAAAGTTTTTTAGATAGTGAGTTCACCGGCACCATGAGCTGAAGGTAACTAAGCATTAAGTTGAAAGTACCAACACCTAAAAGAAGCAGTCTTTCAGATCTTGAAGAATGGGGAATGTCTTCCATCACACACTACCAATAAGTACAGTGAATTCATTTAAATGAGACATTAAAATCTACCCTATACATTTTCTCTTGATATATAAGGCTTTATTTTCAAGGGTTCATCAGCCAGATTTTCTCTCTTTTCCTTTGTTCTCTTCAACTAAAATAATTTCTTAAGCATCTTTCATGTGCAGAGCACTAAGGAAGAGTCAAAAATGAAATATTATTTGCTCCCTAACCTTCTGAAACTTAGAACCCAAGTAGTATGTAGTAGTATAACCTACATAACCTCCAAGGTTATGATACATATATTACTATAATACAGAATTATTTGTTAATCACAAACCAACTGTTAAGACCCAAGAGAGGAAAAGATTATTACTACCTGGAAGAAACCAGGGGTGATCAAGTTGATGGAAGAAGCAGCATTTGTACTGAACCATCAAGGATGGATAGGACTTTATTTGATATAGATTAGAGGATGAGGACACTCCAAGCATTAGGGAAAAGTATGAACCAGAGGCACAAAGGGATAAGAGGATCAGCTCTGCCCTGTGCCTGGAATGCATTCTCTCCCCATTTCTACCTCCCAGAGTTCTCTTGTTTCAGGTGCCACCTCCTTTGTCTAGCCTTCCCTGATCTCGTCAGGATTCTCTCCTTCCTCCAGTTTTTCTCCATTATTTTATCTGGATATCTCCTTTGCCCTCACTATTCCCTTTCTTGTATTATACTCATCTAGGTGCAAATGCATTCTGTCCCTCCTTCCAACAGAAAGGAAGTTTCTTGAGTATAAGGATTGTGTTATATTTATCTTGTTATCTCCAGGTTTTAACACAGTGCCTTGCACATTAGGCAGTTTATAAATAGTTGTTAAACCACTTTGTTGAATTTATGATTTGGGTTGCTTATGAATTCAATATAACAACTAAAGAAATCTAAAAATGTTTATCATTTTAAGGCCATAAAAGTCAATGTGATTCCTGCTAATCACAGTAACATTTTGTAAGCAGGCCCACTGGTAGCACTATGCTAAATATAACTGGATAAACCAACTCAGAGCACAGAGGCCAAATATTGGAAGCCTCCCAGTTGGACCATGGTACTAAAGCAACAGGTTGAATTAATTTTAATTATAGTGCTATTTGTGCTGAGCCCTGGGGGCAGGTTAGCAACACTCTCCCAAACATAGGATGACACTCATAAGAGGAATTGAATTAGAGGGAAGAGGGGCCCAGAAAATGAATAAGCTATTGATGACCTATTATATGACTGTGACTATCAAGTGTCATTAATAAGTTCCTTGCTTCTTACAGGTGCTAGCACAGTCCTGAAGGTCATTTTTCAGGTGCTGGATAATAAGGTTATAGCAATAGAGCTTTAGCAGTTTGAAGTTTTATAAATGAAAGCTGCCTATAATGTTTAAATTATCTAACCAAATACTTGTTTGCAAGCACTATGGTATCAGGAGTTTTAAAGGTTCCATTAAGTTAACAAATTCATAGAATTACATTAACTAGAAAGAAGTGAAGAGATCCTGTAGTCCAATTTCACCATTTTACAGATGAGGAAACTGGGATTAAATATCTTTTTTATTTTATAAATTATTAAATGTGACTAAAATATTTTTAGTTATAGCCTTTATTCTTCTTGGTGAGTATAATTCATATGGAGGATTCACAGCTTCATGTTAAGATTTCATGTAGACATCCTCAGACGAAATGGTTTAACCAATATCACATGATCATACATGTGATCTTATAAAATTTCCTAAAAATATTGAAAAATAAAAGCAGAACAATGGAATCCTCTGTACCCCCAAAACAATATGTCCTTGTAATGGCACAAACATTTGGCACATGTAAAGTATATTTATGCATATTTGGGGGTATTTACAGTTTGCAGATTTTTATATATTCTACTGAAGTGAATATCAAGATAATCTTCTTGTGTTCTTTTAAGGTTACGTAGGTATAAAGTCCTAGGAAGCAGCAACTCTGACTCAGACCTTTTCTCCCGTCTGGCTCAAATTCTTCAAAATGGATCTCAGAAATCTCGGGGCTCTACTCAGTGTAAGAGTCCTGGCTCCCCTCACAGTCCAAAAACACCCCCCAAGAGCCCAGTTGTCCCTCGGAGAAGTCCCAGCGCCTCCCCACGAAGCTCTTCCTTGCCCCGCACTTCAAGTTCCTCACCATCCAGGGCTGGACGGCCCCACCATGACCAGAGGAGTTCATCCCCACATCTGGGGAGAAGTAAATCACCTCCTAGCCACTCAGGATCCTCATCTTCGAGGAGGTCCTGCCAACAGGAGCACTGCTGTCTTAAACCCAGCAAGAATGGCATGAAAGGATCTGGCAGCCTCTACCACCACTCTGCCAGTCCCAAAACTCCCCCAGGGAAGAGTAAGTCAGCCAGTAAACTCAGCAGATAGGAACCAAGCTGTGTCCTATCACAGGTGTGAAACCCTCCTAAACCTGATGCATGTTGTGTCCGTGTACTGTATATTTAAAAAAAAAAATCAGTGTTGACCTTCACTTGCAAAAGAAAGTAACATGATAAATTATTTATGAAAAGAATGTGTTACAAAGAATTACCCAAAGGCAGGCAGCAAGCAGATCAGAAATCAAAGAGTTTATTTGCGTGTAAAGGGGCAGTCCAGCAAAGTCATTTGGGTAAAACTCACCCAGTCCAGTAATCTCTAATTTCTTAGCTGCTTTTTTAAAAAGAAAGAATTGTGGTGGAGGCTGAATGAAGTTTGTGGTTTTGGCCTACTTTTTACTAAACGGTTATTTAAAATCTGAAAACTCTTTAATATTTTCATCCAAGGTTTCCTCACCTTTGAGAATCGGTATTGCTGAGATCATTTTAGTTTGTTTAAGAAAATATGCTGTCTGGAAGCCAGTGGTGATGAGTTATTTGCTTATACGTCCACGTGGTGTGTTGGGTCTTTGTGTAACCTTTGCTCCAAGTCCAAGTGACCTCTCCAGAATCTAATTTCATGAGCCTGTCTTGACGACACAATTCATTCTTCCTTCTCTCACCAGGCTCATCTTTTAAAAAAATATATATATATATATATTCACCACATACTAAAGAGTTTTTAGCAATTTTTGCTAGGACTTTCCTTAGCTGTTTCAAATCCAGAAAACTTATTAGTTTCCTCATAATGTCCTTTGAGGCAACAGCAGTACAGCTCACCACTTCTATATGGTTGGCAGATAACTACAGACCTTCTTTCTGGAATACATAGGAAAGTTCGGGAATGTCCACAGATTGTTTTGGAAGCCTGCATCTTCACACTAAAGCACTATGAAAGGCTTATAAGAGGTATGACAGTTCATGTGGAGGAACCCACCTGCCTGTAAATTTACCTTACTATAATCCCAATTCTCATTCCCTAACTCCTTGGAGCACTAGTTTCTTTTCAGTGTCACCCTCCAAGATGTTTCCAGAAAGAGTAAATGGGAAAGGGACACTGGGATGTTTCTCCATATCTCAGGGTTACCTCCCCTTCCCCCCAGGAAATAGAATTAGTTATGCTGTTGAGGGAGACAATCCTCAAGCCTTACATTTGGTAAGTTATCTAATAATCAGAATTGAGTATCTAGGGAAACAAAGCTGGAAGATCAGGCTTAAATAGTTATCTTTGATGTTTTTTAATCCATCCTTTGCTCCTAGCAGGTCATACCTTTGTGCCTCAGATTAACAATTCTGAGCTTCCCATCCCAATTAGCAACTATGGAGGACTTGGTAGGAACCCTCCTATCGTATATTTCTCCCCCTAAAAGGGACCAGCCAAAATGAAATGACCTCAGACTTTGAATTGTACTCCCTGTCCCTGGCATACTGGGTGTTGTGGAAACCTTATCAGGGTCAGATAAATGGGTCTGCTTGCTGTTGATACTTGCCTTCCAGCAAACATCTGTGCTTTTTTCTTTAACCTTGTATTTGTTGCCAAACCTCATTCCCTTGGTTTGTAAAAGGAATATTTCTTCTCTGAGTAAATATGTTCCGATGCTGCATCAATGTAGCCCTGAAGCTGCACTGAACTTTTCTATGTTGGACTTTAAAAAAAAAACAAAAACACTCCATGTGTGTACTGTCTCCTGTAAGTAATGTAGCATAGTAGGGAACCTTAATTTCTTTTGGGTTTCAAGCACTATAGAGGAATGCAATAGGTAGAGAATACCTGCTGTTCCTGAAGCAACTGTAATGTTGGCAAGGCCGATCTCTCTGTATTATATTGTATAATAGTTGCTATAACAACACTTGCATGTCTTCATGGTAAATTATATTATATAAATATTTATAAATATATATATATAGACATATACGTATAAACTCAATTCACTCTCATTCTCCATTTGTAATTTATAGACCACAGATGGTGAAATCCCCTTTCTATTGCGTGCCTCAAATACACTTGGGCCTTGCGTCTTCGTTTTCTGAAAATATTTTCTTGGCATGTGACACCTCAGACAGATTCTTTCTGCCTTCCCTGTGTAAGGTTTAAGGGTTGGCAGTTCTCAAATAAGCCAGGTTTTAGGAGTGTAGTTTAAGTTTCCATTTAAAGAGAGCTTTTAATAGGAAAAAAATACTTGAAAGTGTTTGTATTACTGGTTCAAAGATTTGTCACATTAATCTCCTAATACTGTTGTCATGGTTAGAGCAGATAATCTGGGATGATGATCACGGTTTAAGTCCAGTGACAAAGAGAGTGCCATGCTAGGTTAGCATGAAATGATAAAAGAATCCCTAACTGATATCATTCCATTTTGCTTTCTTCACTTTTATTGGGTACTTTATAAGGTTCTGCTATCAGAGCTATCTAATTTTTATTTTGTTGCATTGGCTAATCTGTGCTAAAAGTAACCTGCTTTAAGTCCTGTTCTCTCCAGTCAGAACTGTGCTAGTTTTAACCCATTTTGAAGAGCTGTTGTTGCAGATGTGGCTGCTATTGTGGTGTATGTATCATCTCACTTTCCTGCTGGCATCTTTGCCGAGTTTTCCCCAAATCAGCATTGAAGTCAGAGTGGCATTTAAATGTGTTTTCCCCGATTTGGTTCTCCCCACCATTCCCCTGACCTTTCCACTGTGCTGCCCTGCTTTTTTATAAGAAGCACTGGCAAAGTTTGTTAAGCCTCAAATATTACACATCAGGATTCAGAGATAAGCAGCCATCATTATGTAAGAATATTTTATCTTGCATGTTAAAGAAAGAGTTAACCAAAGATGTGTTTCTGCTCTCTCTGCTTCCTTTTAGGGGGAAAACCCACAAAGTAGCTCTATCCTCATGTATTATTAAATATATTTAAAAGTATGTGTCCTATATAGGGTATCCAACATAAATGTTTTTGGGGTTTTTTTAAAAGCATAGTTGTCCTTGCATGGATTATTTGTGCTTTTAGATGTTGAGTGTCACTCAGGCTAAAATTAGAGTGTCATTCCTGAGCAGAGCTAGCTCAGGACTTTTGGGGGGGGGAAGGTGGGGATTTTGGTTGCTTTTTTTTAGTTAAGATGCATAAAGAATACATTTTTTTTCTCTAGTGGTGACATATTGCAGACTTCAGTGACAAGCATAGCTTTATCCACTGTCACTGATATAAAAGCAGTTCATTTGATTATCCTAAATAGAAACACGTTGAGTTTGGGGGTTTAGGGGTAGGTGCTAATCAAAGTCAAATAAAACTATATTAAAATGCAAAGACCAAAAAATATCAAAAATGTAAGGCAAAAGCCAGAACTGCATTATGGGAACTCAAGTGCCTCAGCTGAATTGAGGTTGGGAAGGCAAGCCTTTTCACAGCCTGCAGTTCCTGGGTGCTCTGACACAATCATCAACTCACAGTCCTCCTAAACTCCCTTCTCCGGTTCTTTGTACTGCTTCAGTTGAGCAGAAAACATGGACAGAAACATCTTAGTCCCCTTCAATTGCTGTATGATCTTGTCCTGAATTATGCTTTCCAGGGATTAGAAATTGGTTGAGACATTTAATCAAAATTCCACGTGGTAATCTCTACATGTGTTTTCACATGTGAAGATATTTTTGTGGGACCAGATTTAACAGGTGGTGAACGTAAAGAAAATGGCGTCAGAAAAAATTTAATCTTAAAGCTACCGCCTGGAATTATGAGAATCTCTGAATTTTAGACTGGTTCAGAGATGTACTATTTCTCTAATTCACCATTCCTATGCAAGCTGGCTTTGCTGATAATGATGTATTTACACTTGAATTTTAAGTTGCATGGTGTGAATTGAATTCCATTTTTCTATAAATGTTGCCAAGATAATCAAGCCCCAAATAACTAGCAAAATAGTAGTATTTATTGGAACCCATTGCAGTCAACATACACTTTATATTCTTTGCTCTTTTTACTCAAAAGAAGTCCTTGCTGCTTACTAATGCATTGTACTACACGTATAATTTTTTAAAGACTATGTAGAAGACTCCTCGATTAATCTTAGTAAATGGCCACTTTGGGAACATTTTTGCACAGCTGCTGGGAAGGAACTCAACTCTTACAGAAGCACTGATGAGATTCCTTCCAGTCTATAGATCTCTGTGCTAGTGTTTTTCAAGGTTATATTTATTTTGCAAGGAGAAAGCATAGCTTTATGCATGTAAAAACACAGATAGTTAAAACCATAACTAACACTTCTACATGAAGTGGCCAAGTTGAAACAGAATTAGAGATTTTTCTATTGGGTGGGTGGGTGGGGACCCTATTTTGGGAAATTTCATTCCTTACCTAGCATTAGGGGGTTAGTGATGGGGAAACAGTATACCAGAAATCAGAATTTAATAGCCGGGGTGGGGGGAGTGCATTTGACTCTTTGGGTATTTTAAATTATTTATTCATAAATGGTAAGTCAAATTTAGTGGTCACAGGTAACTAAGCTCTTCAGATTTAAAAAAAAACTTTTTTTTTTTTGGTTCCTTTGTTTCTAACAAAAAGTGCACAGGTATGAGAGAACCATCACTTCTGTTTTGTTCCTGTTCTTTTGTAATCTTGATAGTAGGAAGACTCAGATGTACCCATTTTTTGTTTACATACATGTCCACTGAGTATCTAGGCACTTCATCTCAGGTCACTTGAGCACCAACACTACTAGTGCTGAGAGAGAAAAAGAAACTTATCTTTTGGCTTCTCTTTGCCTTTGGTCCTATAGACAAGGCAGATACAGTCTTGTTAGTCTTGTTTTCAAAATAAAAATAGAGAGAAGTGTTTGATGCTTTCAGGACATTGCCACCATGGCTTTCCCCCAAGATCATCACATACTTAGCTTAAGGAACCTACAGGTACATGATCCACTCAAGACTTCAATATGGGGGAGTGATCTGAAACATAACTTGAGCATCTAATTTCATAAGGAATGGGTCAGCGATATTGTGTCAGGGAACCCCCAACTCCTGCTGCAGAATGGAACCAGAGTGGGTTTACAGCACCATTTAAGAAAACTTTAATAATTTTTGCTGTCCCACCCCCCCCCCCATAGTGGGCAGTTTTACCCACAAACCTTGGACCTTACAGGAACTGCACATTATGGAAGCAGCGATTGGGTTTCCTAACATAGTAAGGGAGAGTAGCAAAAGCTACACAGAAAATTCTTGAATTTCCACGAGTGCAATGAGTAAATGCTTCCTAATTTCATTATGATTTGGGATGCCTCATGCCCCATGTTCTCCCAAACCCAGTGTTCTCTGTTGAATATTACACTGCTTTATAAAGCCAAGCTCCTCTGTGAAACAGAGATTCAGTGATTTAATTATACAAAAAAAATTGTATATAAAGGTTCTTCATAGGACAAACATGACCAGAGAAAGTGTCACCTTGGCATTTATTGCAATCTACAATTCCTATAGAAACTGAGAAAGTTCCACAGTCAAGGAGCAAGTCTTCTAAATGTTTAGTAATTACTTGAATCCTATTCCCTCCTTGTGTCCTTCCCTCCCATTTTTGTTTCCAACAGTAAATTTCAAGAAAAATAATTTTGGCATTCTTCCTATCGTTCCCTTATGAGGTTATAATAGGATTCTGAATGTCTTCCTAATGTATAGTGGAAATGATATGATGGGCACAACTTGCTTCCTTAAGCTTTTTATCATGAGCTATATAGCCCTACTTTTCCCAGATGCCCAAGAATATTGGCAAGGTGCCCATTTACCTAGAGAATGGGGAAAAATTAAGCAGGTCATTGAGTAAATAGTTTCTTGCACTGTAGGAGCTGCTGATCACACAAACTGTTATGGACACTTGTCTTGTATACTTTCCCTCTATCTTTAGCAGACAAATACTGGGTTCCACATTTGGATGCAGAAATTATACTAATCATAGCCTAGCTGTGAAGATCCTTAGTAAGTCAGGTAAGCTTTTAGGATATAATAGTGTCTTGTTATACAAATTGCAATTCACATCCCAAAAATCACTCACAGCACAGAAACTAGGTTCTTTTGCCAGTTTGGTTTTAAATGCAATTTTTCTTTCATGTGGGCATATTTTCCCTCACTTCTAATGGGTAAATAGATCTATTTCTTCTCAGACTCTAAAAGACCAGTGCTTGAATATCAATCCGTGGGAGGTGGGGTGATGGGAGAGGCAGTTGTGGTGAAAGAAGTCACAAGACTTCAAAATCCATTAGTTTTTCAAGCTACTCACAAGGTTTTTCCTAAGGGATCAAGCATTAGTTACTAAGATAAGAGAGATGGCACCAAACAGTGTAAAATTGGGCCATTCAAGATTTTGATGAAAAGACACCCAGCAGAGAAGGCAGACTGAGTAAATATGAAAGGAAGTAGATTGGAGTCTATTCTTCAGATGCTTCTGTCTGGGTCCATTAGTTCCCTTCAACATGCTGCGCTTTGGGGAACACCCCACACTACGTTTCAGTTATATACTGTTTCTGCTTTTGGCTGCTTTCCTGAAACAGCCAGTGCCTACATCATTGTGCCATTTTCTTTTACCAGACATCCCTAATTTTTCAAAACAGGAAAACAGTTTTGAACCAGGAAGTAAATTTAAGAAAAGCTGTGAATTGTTGGTGGCTGCTAAATCAGACTTAAACAGCAAGCTAAGGGTAGGATTTCTTTCTTATTGAATCAGACAAGTTAGCTGAACACTCACTTGATGATTCTGCTTGACCCCTGTGAATCAGTGATAGGACCCAGGAAGATGAGAAGCTGTTTTTTGGAAGTATTTGGGTACTGTTGTCAATGGCACATCAGTAAGACTGTCTTCTGATTTTTTCCTCCCAAAGGTATCATATACAAAAGTGTCCCCTACAAACACCGCTCCCCCCTCCCTTTTTTTTTCATTTTTTGCTCAGGCAACCAAGGACATAAAGTATCTGCAGAAACATGAATGCTTTCATATCGGCCGTTTGTACATAAAAGTGTAATTATTTATTTAATTTTCCCATTTGTATCATATTAAGGCTTTGTACAGTGTTTTAAGTTCTGTTTTCAAATTATTTTGTATTTTATTTTTATAAACTAGTAATAAAATATTCATTCCGCATGCAAACTCCAGCTCTGACTGCATTTTTATAATCATTTGGTTACAATGAGTAAGAAATGCTACAAAAAGTCATCTTTTTTCTGATTCTATTTTATTTTTATGTTTCTTACATCTACCTACCAGGTTACCAAAGCAACCTCAAGCTTCCCCTTGCATAAAGGGTGAAAACAGACCATGTTGTTTTAAGTGCAAGTTCACCTCTAGCAGAGACCCAGACCATAGAGATAAACTGTACAAAAGCAGGGTGTTTGGGGTTGGGGGAAGATGTTGGCAGCCATACCACATTTAAAATGCAATCATGGGATTCACAGATTTAGAGCTGGAAGGGAATACAGAAGTCTAGTCTAACCTCCTCATTTTAGATGAAGAAACTGATGCCCAGAGAGGTTAAACGATTTGACCTGACCAAATCCAGCACTTTCTACCGGACCACAACTGCCTTAATTGTGCAACACTGAATTCAAATAACAGATCTCTCTGTCCCTCCAAGAATCTGTAGTCAAGTAGTAACTGGGGAATGCTCAGCCCTGCCACCACACCTGGCCCAGGGTTTGTCACAATGGATTGGTATGGCACCTCTTAATTAGTTCCCCCAAAGACTCTGACTCCAGACTTATGCAAATACATGGGTGCTTTGTACACAGCTTGTAAATTACTGGTCTCTTTCCAACTTCCTGCTACCACAGTAATGCCTCGTAATGCAAATTGTTGTCTCTGACATAGAATTCATTGTCTCTTCTGTAACCGTCCTTTGAAATAAAGGGAACTGTCTTAACAGGGCTGGTTTGACCTGGAATTTTTGTCATCAGTGCCATCTAGTATTAGTTGTCATTAGTTGCCCATTTCTTTCTTCAGTAACCTCAGCCGAAGGCTCAGGAATCAGTCCTGTAGAGGATTTTGGTGATCATCGGGCAATCCCGGTTCCTCTTCTCATGCCATTGAGAACAACCTGCCTTTCTGGGTCAAGTCAGATTTCTAAGGGACGGCAGTTAGAACTACCTGAAGCTGGTCATGAAGATCTATTTGCTCATTTCTCTCCTACTGCAATAAGAGTCCTTGATATATTTTAAACTGCATTATAATAATGGCGTAAATACAGATAAGAATCAAAATTCTTTTGTCGTAGTGAATTGTATCATGTACATGGGGAAGATATGATTTTACAATATAGCCAAATTTACCATATAATAAGGTACTGTGTCATAGGTTTTGCTGATTTATGTAAATGCAAAAAGAAAACACAACCAAAAATACAGGAATTGGGGTGGGCAGTGTCTAGGTATTAGGAGCTGGTAAACAGTGAAGATAAGAAACACTCCAGCGGGCTAGGTCCAGGAGCCAGGCTAGAGATGAGGGAGGGGAAGGAAGGTACCTTCCTCACCAGCATTCAAGTGTCTAAGTAGCTCCTCTAAGCCAGGTAGGCTTAAATAAAGGAGACATCCTTCTCCCTAGAGAAAACGGCCTCTCGCAGAGCAGTAGGATGTGCTAGGTTCTGAGGCCAAGGTCCCAGGATCGAATCTTACCTGCCGTTTATTACCTGTGACACGTGATGACAGGCAAGTTATTTCCCTTCCCAGACTCAGTTTCCCCATCTTGTAAACCCTCAAACATTTAAATGAACCTCGCGTCTAGGTTATAGGCATTACAAGTAATTTTAGCGAGCTTTACTAGGAGGTTTCTGCCAAGGTTTCGCTCCAAGTGCACAGGGCTCCACTGGTGTGGGCTGCCCCGGGGCCCCCGGAGCCCTGAAGGGCACAGGTTCAGGTGACAAGCCCGAGGACGGGTCCTTCCCCCCTCAAGAGCGTTTGTAAATGCATGAAATAAAACGCTGTATTACAGGAAACCGAGGATATGGACGAGAAGAGAGCACAGTAGCACCAAGTGGGCCGAGCCCGGGTCCGGACCGCGGAGCGGGATCGCCCGGGCCCGCACCCCGGCGGGCGGGCGCTCCTCCTCCCTACCTCGAGGCTGCGCGCTCCCTCCAGCTCTACCTCCTCCTCCGGGGGCGGGGCCCGGTCGAGCGGTCCCAGGCGCCACCTCACGCCCCTCGGGGGCTCCCTCCCTAGCAGCTGCTCGCAGGCCTCCCTTTCCCGCCCGGCTAGGCCCGGCCTGGGCGCAGGGTAGCCTCCGGCAGCTCGCCCCGCCCCCTGCTCGCCCCGCGTTTTCAGCCGCCTGCACGGCCTCCGGCAGCCAACGGTCTGGCGGCTCGGCGCCTGGGCCCCGCCTCCCGGCGCGCGCGCGCCTGCGCAGTGGCCGAGGGACGCCCCAGCCGGGATGGCGGCCGTTTTGGAGGCGCTTTTTCGAGAGGAGGTGACGGCGGCGGCCGCCGTGAGGTGGCTGGCGTGCGGAGCCTGGGGCACGGAGGTAGGAGGCGCGTTACGGCAGCCACCTGGCCCTGCCCAGGGAGGGCAGTCCATGACTGTCGGGCCCGCGGGGAGCGGGCCGCGCACTGGCGGGCTGCGGGGCTCCCCGGTCCGGCCTCCCGCACTCTTCTCCCTCCCTCCAGGACGCCCCCGGGGAGGCGGCCGCGCTGGCGCCCCTCGAGCCGCTGCGGAAGGAATTCGTGCCGTTCCTGCTGAACTTTCTGCGCGAGCAGAGCAGCCGCGCCCTCCCCCAGGGCCCCCCGACCCCGGCCAAGGCTCCCAGGGCCTCGGCCGGGCGGCCGGGGGGCCCCGGCTCGGCGCGCGGAAGCGGCCGCGGGGTGCGAAGCCAGCTCTTTCCGGCCTCGGCCGAGACCCCGGCGGCCTCCTCGGGAGAGTCCCCGCTGGCCCGCCGCGGAGGGGGCGGGAGGAGGAGGGGGCCCGTCCGAGAGAGGGGGGGCAGCGGAGACAGCCCGCCCGGGGGAGGGGGCTGGAGGCCGAGGGGTTCGAGCAGCCCCAGCCCCTCGCCAGTGGAGCCCCTGAACCTCAGCAACCTGGAGGAGTTCCCCCCCGTGGGCTCCGTGCCCCCTGGCACCGCCGGGTGAGGACCGCCCCTCTGGGCAGGGGCAGGTAGATAAGTGAAGCAGATGGAAGTCCCGGCGGGATGCGGCCGAATCGGGGACAGTAGTAGAGTGGGGGGTTCTCTGCGGGATGGGGAATGACAAAAATGGGGGGATTGGAGGGCAGGATGCTAGATTTAAAGGCTGGGGGCAAAGTATCTCCTCCCCTGCCTTCCGAGTCTTCCTCTGTCAGATTAGGGGGTGGGACTAGAGGGCCTCCCAGCTCTGAAGGGGGCAGAATGTCCAAGGTCTTCAGGAATAGGAATCTGAAGATAACCTGGGCTGCTCTTAGCAGGATAAAGCCTTCCCGGAGGATCAACCCTACCAGGGTGAGCTCAGAGCGGTCCCTCTCCAAGCCCAAGACCTGCTTCACCTCGCCCCCAATCAGCCAGGTCCCCGGTTCCCAGCCCCCAGGCTTGGACAGTAGTCCTTGGGGCCCTGACCTGCCTCTGGGGTTCAGCAGTCTACAGGAAGAGAGGGAGATGCTCAGAAAGGAGCGGTATGCTATTGCTTCTCTTTGGACCGGCACTTCTCCCTGGGAACTGTGGGGTCCTTGATCTGGGCATGGCTTTTCCATTTCAGAATTCCCTTTAGAGTTTTGTGGACTCTGGAATAAAGGAAAAGAAAAAGCTGACTAGGGTTAACATCTTCCCTCAGATTTAAGCTGTTACATCAGTCACCCACCCCTGCCAGTTCTGCCCTGGAATCTGTTCTTCCAGTTCCCAGTCGAACAGGGAGCCTTACATCAGAACCTGCAGACCCTGGCAAGGTTTCCTGTCAGCAGAGGCTGGAGTTAGTAGCCACTGTCTATTCATCCTGTATTACTGGTGAGTAAAGTCCATCTGGGGTGCTGAAGAAGAGAACAAGACGAGAGGAAGTTGATGAAGCAGTGGGTGAAGGGGACTTGGTGCTTTCATGTCCTCACTTTTCTCCAGAGAATCTGGTCCCAAGCCTCTTCTTGGAGCTGTTCTTTGTTCTTCAGTTGCTTACTGTCCGACGATTGATTAGTGTTGAAGAAGATGACTTGGAGCCCACCCTTGGGGGTCAGTAGAAGAGTATTCCATGAAAAAACATCTTGTGGGTCAACACTGAGATGAAAACACGCTTGGCTAATGCTCCATTCCTATCCCTCTAGGTCCCCTCAAGAGGCCACTATTCCAGAATATCCATGACTGTGTGTTTTTTGCAGTACAGGTTTTGGAGCATCAGTTCCAGTGAGTTTCTCTAGTGTAGTCACCTGAACTTCATTAACCCCTCTGTTTTCTTGGCAGCCAGTTGGAGTACTTAACTTGACTCTGGGCACAGGCTTGAGTCTTGAAGCCACATGATAAATGTGTTGGTAGCTCACCTCTTTTTTGTGCCTGATGTTCTTGACCTATTCTCTCCAGCCCTGCTTTGTAAGCACTTACTTTCTTTTGTGCCAATATTCACACTGTTCTTCTTACTCTCGGTACTGCAGTAGTCTTTCGGCTCTTCAGTCCCTACCTCCTCTTATCTCTTCCCCAAGGTTCATAGGATCATAAATCCTGAACTGGAAATGAGCTCAGAAGTCATCCAGTCTAGTTCCCTGGCTTTGCAGATGAGGAAAGGCCCAGGGATATTAAGTGACTAGCCAAAAGTCATACAAGTAGTGAACATCAGAGACAAGATTCGTGCTTTTAGGTCTTCTGGTTCCAGAACCACTTTCCCTTTTACTGTGCCACCTCGAGGCACTTTGTATATCACCCAAGCCAGACCTCACCACTCAGTCATCCCTTCTCTAAACCTTAAATCTCATTCTTCCTCCAGCTCTCATAGCCCTACCCTTCTGGCTTCTGTGTGGCTTATTCTCTCTTGTGACCATTCTCATCCCACCTACCCCCAGGGTTCTCTCCCACCTGGACAAAGGGACGTTGAAGCTGCTAGCTGAGAATGAGCGCCTGCTTTGCTTCTCTCCTACTTTGCAGGGCCGACTCCGCAATGCCTACGAAAGCAGCACTGCTAAGGTATTCACCCTAAACTGGACCTAATTCTTTTACCCAAAACTTCAGTCTTTCTTAGACCTGCAAAGTACAAGGAATACCAATGACTTAACCAAATAATTTGCAAACTCTTCGATTTTGTATAATGATTAAGGCTAGCTCTACGGGCAGAGGTGAGCACATGGAGAGTTTGTGGTTGGTTTCTGATGAATGCTGGCTTAACTTTGATACCCCTTCTCTGCTTTAGGTCTCTTTGTTGCTATCGCCCCCTGCCCAGGCTGTCTCCTTTCAGCCAGAAACGGACAACCGTGCAAACTTTGCTAGTGACCGGGCCTTTCATACTTTCAAGAAACAGAGGTGATTAGGGAAGCAGAATTTGGGAATGAGGGTGAGGAGTTGTTTTTCTCTGGGATAGGTGGTGTTTGTTACCATGGGAACCAGGAGCATGGAACTAATAAAGCCCAAGTGATGGATATGATTTCCCACATGGGTTGTTAACCTTCATTATCTTTCTCTGCCATAGACTCTACCCCAACCACCTGCAAATGCACATCATTTAGGGGTAAGGGAGATAGGCTGAGAAGATGTTCTTCCCTTTTTTTCCCTTTTTGGAGGGCAGTTGGGGTTAAGTGACTTGCCCAAGGTGACACGGCTAGTTTTTGTGTTAGGTGTCTGAGGTCAGATTTGAACTCAAGTCCTTGACTCTAGGGCCAGTGCTCTGTTCACTACGCTACCTAGCCTTCCCATGAGCTGAGAAGATGAATGGATGAATCCATATAGGTCCATTACAGTATATCTAAAAATCTATATTTACATGTTTTGTGAATGACTGGTAATAACTAACCCCTTGGATGAACAAACCATCATCACGTTTAGAGTAGTTAGTGAACCTTGTTTGGATTAAAATAAGGAATTTCTATGCCCAACTTTTCTGGCAGTGCTGATACCCAAAGATGGGTGGATTGTCACAGGGCATGGTTTAGTAGCCCTGATTAGCCAGGTATTCTGTCGTCTTTCTTGTTAGGGATGTATTTTATGAGGTACTCCGGGAATGGGAAGATCGGCATGAGGAGCCTGGATGGGATTTTGAGAAAGGCTTAGGCAACAGGATCAGGTAGGTACCCTTACATAGGGTGTTTTTTTCTTCCTTGCCCCCAGCAAAGAAACAGCCCAATAGTCTTACAGTAGCTGGATTGGAAGGTGATGGGGAGTGACAGACTTTGGATTTTTTACAAAACTGTTCATTCCTTTGCCCCTTCCTACTATTTCCCCAATTCTTATTGACTCTTGAATTCATCTACTCAGAGGTAGCTCAAGCAGGGTTAGTTTAACCCTTGTTCCTGTGTTTGTGCAAGTTCAGAGGAGCCCTAATTCTTCAGGATTCTTCAGTTAGCCTCTCTTGAGTTTCTCCTTCCTTATTGGCAAATGATCAACTCATGAGCTTAGCTTTTAATGGTAAAGATTGAAAGGGCTGAGCCCCTGGTTGCATGGTTTAAACCTTGCTAACATCTTGTATAATCGTGTCTCCTTATGGACAGTTTCTCATCTTTTTTGTTGTTGTTGTTGAGATGAACACAGAGGCTCCCAATAAAGGGCACACATGCAGACAGGCATTTTCTCTTCCCTACTTGGATTTTCTCTGCTTCTTTTCATAGTCTATCCTTCCTTTGATCACTCTGTAGATCCATGATGAGTCAACTCTCTGCAGCCTCCAGCCACAGCCATTTTGTTCGACTTTTTCAGAAACAGCTTCTTCAGGTGATGCCCACATTACTACTGACCCCTGGGCCTGGGGACATATCAGTTAGGAGACAGAAAAGGGGGTTGAGGTAATCCAAGGAATAGCTAGAATTTTAGGAAAGTTAGGTAGGGGTGGTGGGTTCTGGGGAAACCTCAGTCCAGAAGCTGGGATTCCACATCTAAAGATAAGCTTAAATGAGAGAAGTGACCCAACTCCCTGCCTTGTTAATTGGGGGGGTTGGAGCAGCCTTAGAGCTAGTTATTCATTCTACATTGACTAACATTATAGATTTTCTCTAAATCCTGCCATGTTGAAGCCTCTTCATTACCCTGATTTGTTAGATCCCTGTTTCTCCCAGTAAATGAACCTTTCTGTTTCTAATTTATTCTATATTTTCCTCTTGTCCCAGATGTGTCAGAGCCCTTTAGGTACCAGAGGAATGGCTTTGGGTGAGGCCCCTGACCCGGATGTATTAAGCATGCTAGGAGCTGACAAGCTAGGGCGACTTCGACGTCTGCAGGAGCGACTGGTGGCTCCTCAGAGTAGTAGTGGACCCTGTCCACCACCTACCTTTCCTGGTTGGCAAGGCTTTTTCCGTGACTTCATCGTAAGTGCCAGCAGGTGAGTGTCTAGGGGGAAATTGCCTACCAACAACAAAGTCCAGAAAATTGTAACTGGTGTACAGAGCACATAATTTGCCGTTCTCTGTCATATATATATATATATATATATATATATATATATATATATATATATATATAATACAGGGTTTGTAGCTTTTAACACTCTGGGATTAAAGTTCCAGTGTCTTGTCTTCTCCTCCCTTTTCCCCAAAGACATACAGAGTTCACTCTACCTCTGGAGCGTTCTTGCTTTCACATTATTCTCCTCAGTATCATGTCTTTCTTCCTTCCTAGTTTTCAGTTTAACCAGCACCTTATGGACAGTCTGAGTTTGAAGATCCGAGAGCTTAATGACCTTACCCTACCCCAGCATGAACCCAGTGAGGAGGATGGGGAGTCGGATGTGGACCGACAGGTAGAAAAGACTAGGAATGGGGAGGGGAGAGGTGGAAAAGGTGTTCTGATTTTGGGTAGAGGATGATTTTACTAACAGGACTTAAAGCTTTGATGCTTTGCAATTGATTGTAAACTTGAGGTTTGTACAGGTTTGTACATCTTGATCATTTCTCTTGATCTCCCATAGGATGAAAGGAGGCAGTTTGCCTCAGTGTTGCTCAGTCTCCGACTTCTGGCCAAGTTCCTGGGCTTTGTGGCTTTTCTTCCTTATCGTAGCCCTGAGCCACCCCCAACTCGTGAGCTACAAGACTCAGCACTGGCCCTCAGGAACCAGGTAAACCAGGAGGGGCCTGATGGGACGGGCACTGAGTATCATTTGGATAGGGAGACAGTAAGGAACAATTGGAGTTTGCTCCCTTGCTTCAGTAATGACCACCATAGCTCCTCACCTAATGATGATGCTGTGCCTTTTGCAACCCCTCTCCTGCCCTCCCCCTGCAGGTACCTCCTGTGCTGGATGTGCTGACTTTGCTGCAGCATGGGTTACAGAATCACCAGGCTGTGCTCACTGTACCCTGGCTGGTGGAGTTCCTCTCCTTTAGTGATCATATTGCTCCCTTACTGGACTATTACCAGAGTGTCTTTTCTCTCCTACTGCAGTTATTCCGGTGAGCAGGCAGGGTGCAGAACAAGGGGTTATAATTCCCTGACTAGTTTCTAAAGAGGGTTAAGTGGCTGGGATCTTTGTCTCCATTTCCTGGCTTCCACATGTATCAGCTGCCAACTGAAAGAGAGGACAATACATGATCCCTGGGGAAAGTGTCCTTATTTGCTCACCCAGCGGGTCTGCAGCTCATGACTCCCTTTAGTAATATTAGCCCTCTGTCTCTTTTTCACAAACTTCATTCACACCATCTGATTGCTCCCAGGAGCCTGATCCTGTCAGAAGAGAGTAAAAGAAGAATGTGTTTCTTGAACAAACTGCTGCTCCTCGGTGTGCTGGGATGGCTTTTCCAGGTTGGAGCCAAAGGCCACAGATGGGAGCATGGTGCACCTCGGTATTGGGTGCTTGGAGTTTTGAGCACAGTTGGGAAAGGGGGTGGGGGAATATCCTAGTCTCACTGAGAGCTATTGTGAAGTTGAAATTCATGATCATCTTCAAGAACTGATTGTATCTGCCTGACCTCTTCCCAGATCCCTACAGTTCCAGAAGACATGTTCTTTTTGGCAGAAGGCCAACCAGAGACCAAAGGAGCCACAGTGACTTTGGTGCAGGGTCTGGTGAGTGATGGGGCCAAGGGACAGAAGGAGGCCTCTTACCTAGTGAAAGAGCCCAGGACTCAAGTTGGATCCAAATCCTAGTCCTGCCGATTACTTGTGTGACTCAGGACCAGTCATAATCTTTCTGAGCCTCAGTTTCCCTGTCTGCAAAATATATATGACTGATAATTGAACTTCCTACCACACAGGGCTCTCACCGTTCAGAGATAAATAGAGTGTGTGTCTGTGTGTCTCTGTCTGTCTGTCTGTCTACATGCACACAGAGCATTAATTCTGGAGTCAGAGGACCTGTTTTCAGATCCCACCTCTGCCATTTTCTGTGACCTTAAGCCAGTCAATTTCCTCATTTGTTAAATGTTTGACTACATGACCTGCATCTCATTTTTCCTTCTCCCAGGACACGATGCCTGTTGTGGATCAACAACTTCTCTACACCTGCTGCCCTTTCATTGGTAAGCATCTGACCCTCTTAGAGGCCAAAATCCTGGTGATCTATGTGATCGATTGGCTATAGTCCTCCACCTCTGCAGTTTTTTGACCTCCTAAGGTGATGGCTTTCCAATTTCCCTCAAGTACTCAATATCCTGAGTTTACTTATTACTTGAGGAAATGATGAGCTCCACATCTCAGGACTTTCCATAATCTAGAAAAGAAGGTGCTTCTGGGATGACAGGAGCCTCTTTCTTACTCCAGGAGAACTACGGAAGCTGCTTGCTTCTTGGGTGTCTGGTAGCAGTGGACGGAGTGGGGGCTTTGTGAGGAAGATAACCCCAACCTCGACTACTGCTCTAGGACCTCAGGCCCCCAGAACATCCCAAGGGCTACAGGTAAGGTAGAGTATGACTAGAGATCACTAAAAGGATGGGGAAAAATAAGAAACCAGTTGACCTGACCTTAGGTTCCCTTTGATCTTGTTTACTCTCACATAGGCAGAGCTAACCCAAGCCTTCTTCCACAACCAACCGCCTTCTCTTCGAAGGACTGTAGAATTTGTTGCAGAGAGAATTGGATCCAATTGCATCAAACACATTAAGTGAGAGGCCTAAGCCTTATCTCCCCCATCCCCTCTTTGTACTACACTGAAGGGGGTGGGAGGGTAGTTAACCTATGAAACATTTTCTAAGTTTCCCTGAACTTCCCAATATAGGGCAACATTTGTGGCGGACCTAGTACGAAAAGCAGAATCACTTCTGCAGGAGCAACTTGGGGAGCAGAAACAGGAAGGGGGAGCCCAAGCCCAGCTCTTGGAGGCATTATGTGACAAGATCTGCCCAGAGGGGACACAAGCCTTGACCCAAGGGCGAGAGTAAGAATCAAAACTGTGAACTCTGTACTCTCTCTTTTTGCCTCTTTCTCCCTTATCCCTTACCTTGTGTCCCATTCCTGGTACCTTCAACTCATACCATGAAGGTCAGAATTTGCCTTGAGGAAAAAATCTAAGCAGGGACATGGAAGAGAGGGCAAAGTGGGGAGTGATGTGGAAGAACTTTAGGCTCAGCACAAGGACACTTACCTAAGGACTTGTCCCTAGGGGCGAGAGGGCATAGAAAGGAGCCCATTTTTCTTCTCTGTGGAGCTTTCCTTTTCTTATTTAGACTAGTTTCCTTCACACTTTTTTCCTCATTTCCTTGGTGAGGTTTTTTTTTTCTCCGTAGTCCCAATAAGCCTTACTCGCCTCCCCTTCCCCATAGAACTTTTTAAAGTGAATCATTGCTACGTTTTAACTCAAATGTAACTTGTGTCAGAGGCACAGCGGGAGCTGGGTTGGCAAGTTACCTCTCTTCGCCTCAGCTACCTGGGACTGTGAATTACCAAATAGATGTCACTGCATTGGGACCCCCCACACACAAAAATTGTGTAGGACTTGGTATGAGTCTCCTAGGTACAGCTGTTTGCTGTCTCCTGTCAGCCAGATAGGAAAGAATCCCTCTAGACCAAGGACATGTAGTGATCTCAGACAAGATAATACATGTTCTTTCCAAACTTAATTAATGGCCTCTGGCATCTTTCTGTACCTCTGCTTCTCATTTCAGATTTTGCAGAAAGAGGGGCCCTGAGGCTGTGCGGGTACTGCTGCCAGAGGAGACTTCCCCAGCCGTATGTAGGGAGTCCAATAAACCTGAGCCATATTGGTGGGAAAGCGGGGTGGCAGGGGACAAGAATCCCCCCAAGATTCAAAAGACAGTGTGGGAGCTGCTTCTTACTGGGGTCAGAACTCCTGTGTTTATCATGGTGGTGTTGGTATGTGTCACAGGTCCTGAGGAGTGCAGAGAATATCGCTGTAGGGCTTGCAATGGAGAAGGCCTGTGCTTGGTTATCAGCCAATATTACAGGTAAAAGCCCTGGGGGAGTAAAGAGCTGACCAAAGTCTAGAATATGTGGAAAACCTGCCTTAAAGCTTGGCTTAAGCAACTCTCTTTTTTGCCTATAGCCCTGATCCAGAGGGAGGTGAAAGCCGCTGTAAGCAGAACACTTCGTGCCCAGGGTCCTGATGTAGCTGCCCAGGGGGAGAGGAGGGGCTGCTCCCGTGCCTGTGAGCACCATGCTCCCCTCCCCTCCCACCTCATCTCCGAGATCAAAGTACACAGCTACCCTTGCCCCCATTGCCCCCTCATTACTACCTCTGTTCTAGTATTCAAAGATACAGCACTCTCCCATTTCCCTAGGTTATTTTCCATTTCTTCCATTCATCAATGAACTCTTATTTATTTGATAAGTTGCCTTCATAATTCCATTCCTGTTGTTTTTGTTGGGGGTCTGGAAACAGGAATTGGAAAATACAGCCCACTGATCCAATACTTGCCACACAAATCCCATGTGCAAGTAGGAGAGTGAATGTGAGCAAAGGATTTCAAGGGACAATGATTCAGAAATCTGCTGTTGTTGGGATGGTCTGGACAAGAATAACATGTGAAGGGTTTGAAAATAGGACTCAGTAGGAAAGTTTAACAACTTGCAATTACTTGGGAGGAAGAAGAGAAAGCTGAAGAGGCCTTATTGGGGTGGGGGGGGGGAGACAGCTATTTTCTTACTCCAGGGAGGACAGCACAAGAGGAAAATAAATTGTAGGAGAGCATAAGATGCCTGAAATAATCATCAAGAGATCCTTAGGGCTCCTTTCTTGTCCTGTTTTTAGGGACTACTGCCTGTGGGAGAATGGTACCACAGCCCTAGAATACCTGGGGAGGAGGGGTCTTCTAGCTCTGTAACCTTTCCAAGCTGCTGCTTAGCCTTCTGGCCATCTCTTGACCAGTTGCAATCAGAAGACCCAGGAATTGTTCTTGTGCTCCTTGTGATGGTTCTCCTGCCCCTCCCTGCTTTCCTCTGTAGGATGTGCTCGCTCTCACTGTGGGGCCCCGGGATCCTGAGGAGGGGATTACCCCAGAGCAGCTGGAAACACTCCTGAAGCAGCTGAAGGAGACACTAAAGTGCCGGCAGGTGAGAAGGGATGAAGCTGGGGGTTAGGGGTGCTTTTAGCTGTTCTGGTTGCTGATGTTCAAACCCCTTCCTCCCCTTCTTGATCTTTAACAGTTCCTATGCCCGATCTCTGAGCAGCAGCTTGCAAAGTGCTCTGTGGAATTGGCCTCTTTTCTTGGTATGGCATCCCAGTTTCTCGAATGTTATGTGCACATGTGCTATAGGCTGAGATGGAGGGAGGGGAGGGACCTTGAAGGGCTGCCCACATTGGATGTTCCATGGAAAGACCCAGGGACTGCCTCCTTCTTTTCCTACAGTTGCTGACCAAGTTCCAACCCTGGGGCCTCCAGGCCCACACAGGCTAGAAAGGGGGGAAGCCCGAGGACTTCTGCAGATGCTCCTTTCCCTCTGGCATGAGGATTTCCAGGTGCCTGTTCCACTACAGCTGCTGCTTAGCCCTAGAAATGTGGGGCTTCTGGCAGATACTCGGCCAAGAGAGGTGAGTCCCTGAAGTCCTACAGCTGCTTTTGCAGCAGAAGTCTCTGCCTCCCCCCCCCCCATACATCTGTCCTTGTCTGACGTGACTCTTGTGTTGCAGTGGGACCTGCTCTTGTTCCTGCTTCAGGGATTGGTGGACCGGGGGCTAATGGGAAGAGTGGAGATAGAAACCTGCCTGAGTAGTCTCCATCAGGCCCCCTGGCCTGAGGTAAGGTGTCATGGATTCATCTTGGGGGATTTCGAATGAGACAGGTTTAGGAGTCGTGCAAAGATTGACTGGCTTATTAGAGGAAAGTGCTGAACTGGAAAGATAACAGGATTTAGTTGTCCAAAGCCAGATCATGATAACTAAAAGTTATTGTTTTTATATACTGCTTATTATGTGCTTCACAATGATCTCATTTGATCCTCACAACTACCCTAGGAGGTAAGTGCTATTATTATCCCCATTTTACAGATGAGGAAACTGAGGTAAACAGGTGAAATGACTTGCCCAGCTGGGTTCACACAGCTAGGAAGGATCTATGAGGCTGGATTTGAACTCAGGTCTCCCTGACTCCAGGCCCAACATTCTATCCACTTACTGCATCAGCTTCCCAGTTCAAAAGCACATATACAGTGAGCATTCTATCAGAGCTACTCTTGGCTTTGTTTTGCACCCCCCCACCCACCCACCACCCACCCCTCCCCCCAGAAGAAATGGGAAGACACTTCAGGTAAAACCTGAAGGGAGTCAGCAAGTATGATGTCACCTGGTTACTGTGAAACCCCTCTTAAGGTTGCATAGTAGTGGTTTCCCACTGACAAAAACTTCTTTTTTATTGCCTTTCCTTGTACCTTCCCTTCCCCCTAGGACTTCTCTGAAGAGCTAGCAACACTCTCTTGCCTATTTTTGGCTGAGCCACAGGTACCAGGACTCCGGCTAAGACCTTGTGAGTTGATGAGACCACCTCTTGGGACTGTATTGGCCCAGAGTTAGGCCAGTAAATTGAGCTCATGATCAAAAGCTCTGGCCCTCGACTGACTTACAGCCTTAGTGCCAGAACCAGGAGCCCAGCCCGGTCCTGGAAGGAATTAACCACCTAGTGATCCTTACCGGAAGATGGAGATGAGAAGCATCCTGAGCCACTGTCATCAGACCCAGAGCTCTGGTCTTCAGGACAAAGGCAACAAGAGACCGGGTGCCCCTCTACCAGGGAAGAAGAGGGAGTTTTTATCACTTGGACTCTCCAATGAAATGATATACGAATGGATATTGTCAGAGAGTTTGGAAGAGCCAACCTACTGCTTTCCCAGAAGCTTCTTTGGACTGTGGTTTTAGAAAGCAGGAGACTGACTTCCTGCTCATATATTAGGAAGATGATTAAAAATGTAGGTAGAGCTTTGGGAGTTCCAATTTCCTCAGCTCTGCACCCAGATTTTTTTTCCCTTAAAATGCATCATGGATACCAGCATCAGACCACACCTTACTTGTGTAAAACCCAACTTTACCAACATGCCCAGTTTTAGGGAGGCCAAGCTGGGCCTGATCTTATTTAAATGCCATCTATAAACCAGGAAAGAAAGCCCATGGGGGGAGGAGTAGGGAGTAGATTTTTTTTTTTTAAATATTAAATACTGCTTTGTCAAAGAACCTAATGTTCTAGGCTTATTTTCTCTTGGGTTTACTCCTTCCAAAAGGTAAACAAAGGGCTAGAGATGTAAGGTTTGAAAGTATGTGGATGTTGCTCTAATTAGTAGCTTTGGGAGAACGAGCAAGGTTTTGTTGTTAATTTTTGAGGTTGAACTTCCAGGGCATTCATCCTTCTGAACGTGAAATTCTAAACTGGGCTGAGTCAGAGAGCTGATACTGGGATACAGAGAGAAGGCCAGGACAGTATAGGCTCTGATTAAGGGGTTATACTTTTCATTCATTCACCAAGGGCACTTCCACAGGGTTATCATGGAATTATAGAAGACAAAAAACACTAAAGCTGAAAAAGAGTGCTTAACGTCTGGCTCACGGAAGAAGTAGATACTTTCCCCTTCATCTAGAGCCCAGCAGTTAAGGCTTGAATGGCCCAGTAGAGGACCAAGATTTTCAAGGCAAGAGGGCTATTATTCCTACCTACAGTGTGATGGGGCTGCTTTTGAAAGCCATCTATCTTCCCTCACTACTCCAGGCTCCACCAAAATGCTCTGGGATTGAGCTCAGTGTAAGACACAGAAAGGCCACACATTTTCCCCCTTCGCAGATGGGTTAGCAGAGAAGGAACTCAAGATGGCATGGTGCTGAACATAGTCACAGCCTTTCAGTCAGAAGTTAAGCTTGCTGCACTAACAGCCAAAGGGGAGGAGGGTCTTTTTTTTTTTTCTAGCAGTAGCCATATCCACAAGAAGTATCCTTGGCTTGGGAGATGGGAATCCTAACTCCCAGGAAAAACCCAGAAACCCAATTACCTGACAGGTTGAATTCTGATAGGCTCTGATCCGCACAATTATTGTCATCTTTTATTACTTCAACCTGGTCAGTGAATTTGGATTTTGAATTTCATTCTTGCATTTTAAAAACTTTAACCACTGCCAATTGTGAAAGTGGATTGGCACTGTTCCATTGACTCAGTTGTGACAACACTAAACTTATTTGTCAGATGAAGTCATCTTCATTACTGACCAGGGCAAGCATCATACAAGAGACTCTCAGTATGTCCTTGTTGGATTGAGCTGAATGAGCTTCATGGGAAATGCTAACTATCTGGCACCACTACCTGAACCATAGTCAGTAAACTGAGATCCATGGGCCAAACCTAACCTGCCACCTGTAATTTCTAATATAACACAAAACCATTCTTAGCTTTCAGGTCACACGACCCCTGGTCTATATTTAACACAGGGTAAGCCTTCATAGTCTTAAATATACATAAAACTATATTTCTAATGCTTCTGACCAAATATGGCCATTAGTCTATCAGTAACATATTTGAAAAGGGATGGGGGATAGAGTGGTACATAAATAAGAATTTTAATATCAACTGTTGATTGTATTACTTAAAAAATAAAGTTTAAAAACAGTTTAAAAAAAAACCCTGCAATCAATAATACAAATAAATTAATCTGGAACTATAATAAAGGAGGGAAAAGTACGGAGGTGAGGCAAGGGGGCCTGTAAAAGCCTTAAAAAAATAAAACTTTGCCATACTGTACAGAACTTGCCCTTTTCCCACACTTGTCCCCATTTTGGCTAGTCCCAGTATTATCTGCTACTAAGATTCAGTACTGAATGAGGAAATGACCACTTGACCCTGCTGACAAAATGGGAGGTAACGACTTCGGGAAAGGGAAGACAGGGTAAGTGCTGCTCTTCCACGCCCCCTCAACTTGACCCTGGAAAGTAGGTGGGGTCAGACTAAAGCTGAATTTGGGACAGCAGAGATGGGATGAGATGAAATGAAGCATCTCCATCCAAGTTAATGAGTTTTCAGCTAGACATTTCTGTTTCCTGGTCAGGGCTCCTTCACTGTCTGCTTGAGGAGCTCATACTAATTCTTAATAAAAGCTCACTGCTTTAAAGCAGGATGAGCATCTTTTTGAGGAATGTTGGTGACAGGAAACCAGAAGATTGTCATGGATGGCTGTTCTTTTCTGCTTGGGACAGAGAAAAGTCCCTCCCCCTGCCACTGATCCCATTACCCAAAGTGAACAGGCAGGAGAGGGCCTTGGAAACAAGCCACTCTCATCTCCTATGAAGAAAGGGAGGGAAGACTGAGAAGAGTGGAAAGAACAAAATTAGCATAAATTTGTGAATGTCTTAAGACTGGAGGGGAGGATTCTGAACTGCCTTCCTGGTGAGGAAAGCACATCTGTTCTTCAAAGCCCTTCTCATTCTATCTAGTTTCTCATCTGGGGCATCACTGCCATCCCTACCACAGTCATCCCCTCTTCAATGGAGGAGGCAGATTTAAAGCAGGGCCTTCGATGCCAATACCTGCTTTGCTGAGCCACATGAATACAAGTTTATGTGGTCACTGTCTGCCACTTCACTAGGAAAAACCCCACCCCCTTCACCACCCTTTCACTGAGTTCTCCCAACTCGGTTTGATGGGGCCCAATCCTGGTCCAAGGGCTATATGGCTCAAAAAACAAACAGAAGAGCAGCTGTGAAAGTGGGGAGCAAGGAGGAAAGGGAGCAGAGAGATGAGAGGCTCAAAATATGACTGGGCTACTGACACGGAGTTAACTAGGTCTGAAAAAAGTGGCCCCTTCACTGGCACAGCTAGGGGCAAGAGCTTCAGGCCCCCTCATTCTGCAGTGGGGCCACATGCGGCAAAGTGTTTATTTGCCAATAACTCTGGACTGAGCTGCTGACTATCCCATCCCCTGCATCTCCATGTTGCAGTGAGCTCCACCATACATCTGTGATAGGGTCTTTCCACGGCCACCTTCCAGGCCTATCTCTCAGTAGAACCATATTTGTGAATCTGTTATTAACCACAGAGAAAGGAAGCCAGATTTGCTATTACCAATGGCTGTTGCTTGGCACAGTGAGTCAGCAGCCCAGGGGGGAGGCCTGGAGCACCCAGTTCCACCTGAAATAAGAAAGGCAGAAAGGGGAATACTTGATGCTAAGGTGAGTGTCTAGGATGGAATGACAGGACTCCTCTGCAGGAACCCCAAGTTGTATTTGAGGAAAAAAATAACTCATACTATTATTCTCTGTGACCCCTTAGCAGACTTAGATCCTGGCTGGGGTTCTGGGCACTGGAGTTGAGGGCTAGGCTGAATCATATTACATCCTACTTGTCCCAACAAAAGCCTTTTCCCCACCCCCATGTCATCGAGTGATGATGGCTATGACCCACCCAGCAACCCTGGCTTAGGAAAGAGAACAGTTGCTCTCAGGACTGCAGAAAAGACTGAGTCCCTTCTCCGACTCTGAGGGGCCCACTCTGTCCTAACTGAAGAAATTCTGAAGCCACTTCTGAATAAAAGCCCCTCCACTGCAGCTGATTTCCACCACAGTCTTGCCGCCACAAGGCTCCTTTGGGAGTTGCAGTCCCATTTCAGTTAATGGCCCAGGGTCACAGAGATGGAGCTAGAGACATGCCTGCCAGCTCATCCAGTTACTGCCAAGACCCATGAGGCTGGGTCAAGTCAATCCCAGGCCAAAGCCTTGGCCAGCCTGAAGTTCCACCCCTAGAGAGTGCAAGGTCTGAGCGGCTCACCTGGACCATGTGAATGACTTTAGTAACCTCCTTTCCATCTACAGCGTGAGGCTGCAGGACCCAGGCACTGGGCAAGATCTCCCCACGGATCATGCTTTTGCTGGGCCGTGGCATCGACTTGTCATACACTGACTGAGCTACCATAATGGTCAGCTGCCCCTGTGAACAGAGAAGGTGTTGGATACTCTCCAGGGTGGGGCAGGGCAAGAGTCCACATCTTGGCTTTGGCTGGCAGGGCTCTACCTTGAGGGCTGTGGTAGCCTCCCATTCCCCACTGTCCCACAAAGACTGATCCCCAGAAGCTTGCCCACCGCCTTCAGGAGAAACTTACCTCTTTGGCCTCAGAGCTGACACAGCAGAAGTCCCGGGGTTGCTTCAGGCAGCTCACTGAGGTGTTGCTGACCAGGTACACTACAAGGGTGAGGAGAAGAAGGAAGGAGAAAGTCATGCCTTCTCCCCATTTTCACTCCTCCCTTGCCTTAGGCACTGGACCTAGAGTATCAGAGACCACTTGCTCCTCAGCTATAGGCAGCCTGGTGCAGTAAACAGAGCATTTGGGTCTGGAGTCAGGAAGATCTAAGTTCAAAATCAAGCTGCAAGAGACTTGCAAGATGTGTGATCCTGGGCATTGCTTTGCCTGGACGCCCCAGTTTTCTCATCTGTAAAATGGGGATAATCATAACACCTACCTCCCAGGGTTGTTGTGAGGATAAAAATGAAATATTTGAAACATACTTAAGACAGTGCCTAGCATGCTTGTTCCACTCCCCCCTCCCCACCACTTGAGCTGGGCTAGACTTACCACAAGATTAAGAAAATGAAAGATCTGTCACTTTAGATCCCATGGGCACCTGACCATGGAAGAGGGTTGCCTTTAACTTCCTTCACCCAGTCCCTGCCCTGCCCTCCCCTCCCCTCTTCCTCATCCTTGTAAGACTACTATCTTTTCCTTCTGGCTCTACAAAACAAACATCTCTGTAGTGTCCAATATGTTAAGCCATACCCTGGCCTTGGGCTCACCCAATTTGATGGAGCTGGTCACCTTCTGGTACAACTGTGCAGTCTGGATGGACTTGTCATACAGGGTCCACATGGTAGGATCCCTCACAGCTGCCCAGACTCGAGGTAGTGGCTGAGGAACCACTCCAGCCCCCAAAAACCCATGCCGAGTAGCAGAGGGAAATCCCTTATAGTATGTCAGCACATCCTTTTCCTCACCCTGGTACCTAAGTGAGAGGAGACAGGCAAGGGGATGGGGAAGATAGAACAAGGTCATTAAAAATGGGCCCCAATAAATCTATGCAAGTTTCATTAATGAAGTTATTATCTCTATAATGTTTAAGGAGCTGATTCACATTTATGAGAATAAGAGACATTTGGGGCGGCTAGGTGGCACAGTGAATCACACTGTCCGGCCTCAGACATTTAACACAAAAACTAGCCGTGTGACATTGGGCAAGTCATTTAACCCCAACTGCCCTCTGAAAAGCAAAAAAAAAAAAAAAGAATAAGAGACATTCTTCGATAGATAAATGGTCAAAAAAACAGGCAATTCTAGAGGAAAGAAATTGAAACTAACAGTAGTCATATGTCTCCCAATCACTAATAATTAAATAAAGTATCAGATTGGCAAAACTGACAAAAAAGGGAAATGACAAATACTGGAGGGGCTTTGGGAAAACAGGCACATTGATGTAATTACTTGTTGAACTGTGAACTGTTCTAGACATTCTGAAAAGCAATTTGGAGCTACGCCCAAAAAAGTTACTAAACTTCTCATAACCATTATTCAAGTGACCCACTAAGAGGCCTTTCAAGAAAGAGAAAAGGACCTGTATGTACACAAATATTTATAGCAGCTCTTTTTGTGGTGGCAAAAAAAACAGAAACTGTAGGGAGGAGACCACTGGAGAAGAACTACACAAACCATGACATACAGATGGAATGATAGTGCTGTGACAGGAGGAATGAAGAAAGGGAAGGTTTCTTAGAAGACCTGAATGAACTGCTAGAGTGAACACAACTAGGAAAACCATGTCTACTATAACAAGAACATTGTAAAAAAAATGAACTTTAAAGAGACTTTTAAGAAATTCATCAATACAGCAAACCATGATTCCAAAGGGCCAACCAAGGATGAAACATGTTACCACTTGCTTTTTGACAGAAAGGGGATGGACTCATGGTGCCCAATAAGACACATGCTTTTGGATATAACCAATGTGGGCATTCGTTTTGCTTAACTTTGATTATTTGTTGTAAGAGATTTTTTCTTTTTTTTTCTTTAGCTGGGGGAGGAGGGAAAAAGGTGAGGGGAAGTAAGAAGGACAGAGAATAAGTGCCTGTTAAATGAAATAAAACAAAATTTCAAAATTATGAAAATGCATCCCAGAGGAGTATTTGAGGATGAGATGAGAGTCAGGAAAAACTGGGGTCTTAGGTCATCAAGATGGAATGGTGGGGTCCTAGAGAAGGTGACGGTGGAAAAATTAGGGCCGAAGTCTGTGTCTTGGGAAGCCCAGGACAGACAAGCCATGGGAACTCACTTCCAGCCTGCAGTGGCCTGGCAGCTGAAGAGATTTTGCAGATTGTCAGAACAAGCAGCCATTACCTGAAAGCAGACAACGGTCATGCTGGGTTGCCAGACACAGTCCCATTTAGCTCCCTTGCAATGCAATCCCACTTCCTGTGCTCCTCCTCCTCCTCTAACCTGTATGAAAATCCTTTCCCCCACCCTTTCTCATTCCTCTCCTCAAGAAAAAAGCCCCGAAGCATTGCTTACTTCAGCCATCGTGCTGGCCAGGATATGCTTGACCAGATCATGGTAAAGGGTGAATGGGGAGGTAGAAAGGCAGCTGTCTGAGTGTGACTGGTTGATAAGGGACTTCTGGGGTCCATCACAGGAGACTCGGTGGCTTTCACCTCCAGGCTCTGAGAGGGAAGGAAACAGATAAGGGACAGCAAGAGGAAGGGATGGGAATTCTGGAGCAGGGAGCCTCTAGAAGCTAGTGGTTCCCTCACCCTCATTAGGGTCTCTCAAAGCTGACACATGCCTTAGCTTCCCTTCTTCCCTACTTACTGTGACCTAAGTTCTTCTGTGCATGTCCTGCCAGGTACAACTGATGGTTTCTCACCACAGAGCGGCCCCGCACATCCCCTCCAGTGGTGTCTTTGAAGCAAGATAGGTTAGCATTCCCCTAAAGGACAGAGACATGGGCCCCAGAGAACCTTCAGAACTGGAGGGAGTATAGAAGTTATGCACTTTTCCCACTAACTCCAACCCCCACCCCAAAATTCCACCATAATTATTCACCTGAGATGGCCCAAGAAGGACTTTTTTCATTTGGATTGCTGGTATTGGGGGGAGGGGATACAAAATGGCAAAAATCTGGATAGTTCGTTCCTTGGACAATCTGCTTTCTAGCCCCAGGTGCCAATGGCCACAACAGGTCCATATCTCTTGGCACTGACCGGCTACTCCCCAAAGCCTCCAAGAAAGACCTCAAGTTCACACCAACAAACGGCTGTTGGAAGTGGCCAGGGCCAGTGAGATAATTAATCCATTCTCCTCCCTGCCCTCCTTGGCTGCTGTGTGGCAGGGGGCAGAGAGGTAAAGTTGGGGGAAGCAAGCTGAGGAGAACAGGAAGGGGATCAAGGAGAGGGATGGGACCCTGCCCTTCTGACCCTTGCCCACAATGGAGAGAACCAGCATTCTGAATGTTGGTGTGCTTTCCCCCCATCCTCAAAGAGGCCACCAAGTCCTTACCCAAAGACACATCTAACTCTTTTTTTTTTTTCTGTCCAGACCCTATGACCTCTTTGCTGTGACCAACACTGCCGACAAACTCTCTCCCTTTCTGTGCACTCTGACTTTGGTTTCCAAGGCAGCAAGAAAGAAGGGGGTTCTAGGGAAAGGGAGAGAGGACTGGATAACCAGAGGGAGAAAAAGAGACAAAAAGTGGCCAAGACCAAAACTCAAAAGGGTAGCTTAAGAGCATTGTTCATTTGCCTCCCCATTTGCCCCAGGGAGAAATCCAGCTGAATCTGTCCCAGCTGGGGACTCCCCTACTCTGCCTCTGCAATCTCACCTCCTCCCTTACCTGCTTCTCTGGAGGCTGGGTCTGGCTTGCTAAGGTTAAGTTGCTATCATAGCCAGAGGTAGGGCAGGAGGAGAGGCTGTCCATGGAGCTCATGGTGCACAGGGTGCTCACACTGACCAGGGTTTGAAGCTTGGCTTCTTCCTGGGGAGGGAAGGACATTGGTCAACCATCCCTGGAAGCTCCCTTAAAACCCCCAGTAACTCCCGCCCAATGCCAAAGCTCCCTGCAACTGCCCCGGGACAGGTGGGCCCACCAGGGTGGGCTGGTTTGTCTGGCTCTCCAAAGCATCAGAGATAGCCAAAAGGGGCCATACTGGAGAAGCATGGATGCCAGCTCAAGACCCCTGTTACACATACACACCCGCTGCAGCTGGGAGACTATCTGTTGGCGGATGCGTTGCTTCTCCTGCTCAGCACGTTCCCGCAGCCGGTCTCGAGCTCTAGCAATCTCCATCTTGGTCTCTTCCCTGGCCCGCTGGTAGTCTTGGAGCAGCACCTTTATGTCAGAGGGCTGGTGACCTCTGGCATCTGACACAGGCTCCAGGTTCCTGAAGGGGGAAAGGTGTACTAGAATGATTTTCCACCACACACAGAGGAAAAGACAAGCGCCCTGACTCAGCCCTGACTGCAGCCCACTCTGCACACCTCATGGAAACTAGATTTCAGTACCTTTGGCAGGGATTACCGCAGGAGCAGGAGGAAATGCCAAGCTCTTCACACAGCCAGGGAGCCGGAGATCCCACTTCCCTCCCTCTACACCTCAGCCCACCTTTAATAGCTTTGTGGTTTCTACCTGGGGAGCACTAAGAACCGGTCTAGGACTCAGGGTCCGCATCTGGGCATGCCAGAAACACAGGCTTGAATACAACGCAGGAATCCCAGACCCCAAAGTGGGTTTCCCAAACCTCCAGGCTACAGGTGACCGAAACAAAGCCCATCTGACTGCACTCCATTTGCCCTTTTCCCAAGATAACTGTCTTCATTTCTCTTTCTGCTTTGTCCATCTCCTTTTCTCGTCCTCTTATATTTTTCATATATGTATATTGTACACATGTGGGATACCATACATGTTATTACATCATGAGCTATACATATACATACAAATCCATACATATATGTGTATATATGTATAGCCACAGCCACAAAAGGCAGCTAGATGAAACAGTGGATAGCACGCTGGGCCTGGAGTCAGGAAAACTCATCTTCCTAAGTTCAAACCTGGCTTCAGGCGGTCACTAGCTGTGTGACCCTGGCCAAGTCACTTAACTCTATTTGCCTCAGTTTCCTCATCTGTAAAATGAGCTGGAGAAGGGAATGGCAAACCACTCCAGTATATTTGCCAAGAAAATCCCAAATGTCACAGACACGTAACAGTAACAATACACATACAGCCACACATAGACTACCCCCATCCTTTTTTTCACCTATCCCTTTCTTACAGTTTGATTTGTCTCTTCAACAGAGACAGACTAGAAGGGAAGACACCAGCAATGCCTCTTTCCAAGAAGAAAAAGAAAGCCAGTCCTGAGAGTCCATCACAAAACCCTGATTCCCACCTTGCCCCCACTCCCAAGCCCTCCTGGGGGAGCTCTAGGCCTGTCCTTGCCTAGTGGTCTCCACGACATCTTTTCGAAGCTGCTGCAGATATTCTCGACGCCGGCTGGGCAGGTCAGGGTCTGGGGTGGGCAGGACGCTGAGCCGCTTCATGGGGCTGAGGCTGCGGGTTCGACGGAAGTTCTGAAGCCGATCTGACCGCTCTCTCCGGATCACCTCGATGGTCTTCAAGTGCCTAAGGAAGGACCCGACCAGAGTCATCCATCACTCCTGAGAAAGCTGGAGCTAGCCCTGGACCTAATCTCTCCCTAGTTCTGCATCTGGGGGTGCTGAACCCACACTATCCCCTCTTCGTGGTGGTCTGCAGACCACTCACCTGAATGAAGGCTGAAGGGGATAGTTCGGGTTGGACCCACCACCCAGGGAAGAATAAAACAGGACTTCACAGACAAATCTCAGTTTTTCAGTTTCTCTTTTTAACCTAATTCGATATTGCTATCCAAATGGATACCTAGATAATGAACCTCTTCTAGCCTGTGATCTTGCCTTCATGGGGCTCATCATGTAAGGAGGAATTTCTATTCCTCCTTTCTCTTTCCTTTTTTTTTCTTTTTGGAGGGGGGCAGGAAAGCTAATTGGAGTTAAGTGACTTGCCCAAGGTCACAGTAGTGACTAGTAAGCGTTAAGTGGCTGAGGCCCATTTGAACTCAGGTCCTCTGTACTCCAGGGCCAGGGCTCTATTCACTGCACCACCTAGCCAACTCCCTCTTTCCTTTCTTAACAAGCCTTTCTCTTGTCCTTGGAAACACCGGAGCCCCACCCCCACCATGTTTCCCCAGGCTATTAATTTTGCCTCATTTGATCCTCACATCAACCTTGTCAGTTAAGTGTTGTTATTACCCCCAGATCATATAGTTACTAAATATCTGAGGCAGGATTCAAATTCAGGCCTTCCTATGAGCCTAGTGCTCTATTCACGATGCCTAGCACCCACAGGGTAGGGACAGGGACTGTGATTTCATAGGTGAAAGGAATTCACAGGTGAGGAGCTCCTTCCTCTACCAATACAAGTCTGTACTTTCTCTGCAATTTACAGTCTTAGATAATGTGGCAATATGTTTAACATGATTACACACATATAACCTATATCAGATTGCTTGCTGTCTTGGGAAGAGGGACAGGAAGGATGGAGAAAAATGTGGAACTTAAAACTGAACGCTGAAAACTATCTTTACATGTAATTGGAAAAAATAAAATGCTATTTACAAGAAAAAAATCTATACTCTTAAGTCATCTTAAGCAGAGGTGTCACATGGGGCCTGCAGGCCACAGGTGATCCACTGATTAGTGTGTGGCCCAAACCAGACTAAAATGTAATTGGGAAATATTTAACAAAATAAATAAAAATATAATAAAACATTAATAACATTACATTTTGAAACTAAGTCAATAGGGGGCCCATATCGATCCTCAGAAATGGCTTAGGGGGGCAGCTAGGTGGCACAGTGAATAGAGCACTGGTCCTGGAGTTAGGAGGACTTAAGTTCAAATCTAACTTCAGACACTTAACACTTATTAGCCATGTGACCTTGGGCAAGTCACTTAATCCTAATTGCCCCTCCAAAAAGCAAAAAAAAAAAAAAAAGCTTACCGGCCCCATTTGACACCAATGGCCTAGAGCCACAAATGAGAAGTGACCCATCCAGCCAGGACACAGCCAGGATGTCGGGGCAAATCTTGAACCTGGGTCTCCTTGGTTCAAGACCAGCTCTTCCATCCATTACATCATACTGCCTTGTTTAACTTACCGAAAATACATTTCCTCCTGGTGTGGGCTCGTTGGGGTGATGGGGAGCAGAGCCTCGCCAGTCCCACTCTGCATCACCCTCAGCAGAGCATCGGTCTCTCCGAGGCCATAGAGAAGCTTGGCTTCCGCAAGCTCCACGCTAAGAGGCGGGGTCTGTGGCCCCAGTTCCAATGGGACTCCGGCCAGCAGCTGTATCTGTTCCCTATGAAGCTGCTCAGGCACCCGGTGCAGGGGCTTTGGAGGCTGGGCTGGCTTCTCCAGCCCCTCAGAGCAAGTATTGTCAACATTCATTGCTTCTTCCACAGGGACAGTCCCCTCTGGGGAGCTCCCCTGAACCCCGCACCAATTGCTGAACTTGTTATGGACGGGGAGGTCCCTCAAGCCAAAATGCCTGGATTCAGAAGGTTGGACTTTCTGGGTGCAGGACTTCAGCAGGACCTCCGACTGGGTGTTCCTGACTACGCTGCTGACTTCTGGAGCCACACTGACTTGGGAGATGGAGATAGGCTCATGGCACTGGCTCAGAACCGGCCCCCAGGAGAGGCTCTCCGACCTCACCGGCTGTTCCCAGGAGTCAGCACCAGCACTTTTCGTGCTCTGCCTGGCTAGCCGAGCCAAGACAGGGTCGGCCACCTCTAAAGTCACCTGTGCCACCAAGTCACTGCTGTCTGAGGCTTTGGACTGGGACTCAGTGGGCAGGGACAGGGACAGAGACCTCTCCTTTCCACCAGCCAGCTGTTTTTCCCAGCCCAGGAGCCCTAAGGAAGCCTGCACCTGACACTTCGGGGCGTGATTCAAGGGCCCTTGGAGCCACAAGCTCTTCTTCAAGGTCCCAGAGGGATTAGTTGTGGGAGATCCTTTGTTCAGCTTCTTTCCTGTGGACTTCCCACTACCTCCAGAAATATTCCCAGGCTCTCTTTCATTGCAGGTTTGGGAAGAATTGTTCGCTGAGGCAACCTGGGGAGCTCCAGGCTTCTGATGGCATATGGTAGAATGAGAGTGAGAAGCCCTTAGTGTAGCAGGTTTGGAGGAACCTAGAGTGCTGGCACTGAGGGTCAGGATAGGGGAGGAAGCTCTGTCCACCAACAAGGCCCTGAGGCCTGTGTTCTTGTTCTTCTGGCTCTCAGGTTTACAAGTGGACGCTCCCTCCTGAATTGATGAGCCTCTGGCAGAGGACACAGTGCACGAAGTCGGGCTAGGGACCACTATGCAGGAGGACTCATCTATCGGGGAACTCAGGGTTGGAGAGGTAGCAGAGGAAGCTTGGAGGCTTGACAAGTCCTCCGCTCGGGAGTGTTTCTGTAAACTGAGGCTATGATGGGTTCTGCCTGAGGAGTTCTGTGGAGTGAGGTAGTGTCTCTGGCCACCAGGGCTGTAAGAAATCTGCTGCTTCTCAGCTGCACTTTCAGGCGCCTTCTCCTGAGGAGTGTCCAAGGCACCCATCCCATCCAGGCAGCCCTGTTTAGGGGTGGTCCCCTTTGCTTCCAGAGGACTGGCTAACTTGCTGTTCCCAGGAGAACGGAGGCATACATCCTGTGAGGCTGGGTCCATCTCATCAGTCTGGCTACCCACATCCACAGTGGTCTGGGTGCTGCTGTCCATCGTCATTGCCTTGGGGACCTCTTCGGGGGCCTCAGCCTTAATGCTCCGCTCCCTCTCACCTGTTCCCTGATGGGAGAGGTTCCCCAGCAGCTCCGAGGTGTTGTGAAGGAGTTGTGAAAGGTGCATGGACAGGTTCTGCATGGTGGTCCATGATGCATGGGGTGGGTGTGACCTGAAGACAGCAGCCTCTGGCTCTGAGTAAGTGACGTCTACACAGCCCTGACAATGCATGGGAAGCTGCTGTGGCTGAGCTGGAGCCAGGGTCGACATCCTCTGCTCACAAGTAGCTGTACTGGCCTTTGGCCAAGACTCCAGCTTGGTGGGGTTCAGCGGCCCAGTGGCATCCATCTGCCCTGAGCCACCATTCCTCTCTGTCAGAGTGCTCTCATCCTCAGGCAGGCCATCACCCACCTTGTCTGGGGTCCTAGCTGAAGGTGCTGCTTTGGATGCATCAGAGAGACCATGGAGGTTCCTGAAAAGACAAGAAGCCCCGCATGCCTTCCTTTCTTCTTCTAAGCTCAGAGGATCCTCAATGCTACTGAGGGTGCTGGACAGCCCATGGGTGTTAGCATATGAACTGAGGTGAGAATGGACTGGGGAACTCAGAGAGTCCAGGTCATTGTCTACACTGGAGCAACAAACAGCTCTCTGTGTGTCCAGACTCCAAGAAATCTGGCTGCAGGAGATGTCACCCACACTGCCAAACATGTATTGCTTCCAGCCAATCCTCCCAGGCCCCTCCTGCTGCCAGGATTGAGGGAAAAGATTTCTATTGCTAGACTCAAAATGCATCACATCCATGTTCTCTGGTTCCAACCAGCCTTTACTCCTGGGGAGGCCATTGTGCTCCTCTACCAGGCTGTCTGATGACCTATCTTCTGGGACTGGCATAGCCAAGAGAGTGGAAGAGGTTGGGTAGGGTGCAGTGCCAGTCTCTGGGGACTGTGGACTGGGGGCTTCTGAGTTGTCATCTGATAGAGCTCCCTCACCATGACCTGCAGATCTTGGAAATTTCCCTAGTTCCATCAGCATCATCATTTCAGATTTACCTGGGGGGAGGTCACTGAGGAACAGCCTCTCAGCCCCATGACTCTGTTCATCTTCTGTGGGAGAAGGAGGCTCCACGCTCATGTTCAGCTCCTGTAGAAACCTGGAGGAAGTCCCTTCAGGGAGCTTCAGGGTAGAGAAATCTTTCAGAGAATGCTCAGGGCTAAAGGAAAAAGCAACACAGGGAGCCGAGTTTCTGTCAGAGTGAGAGCCAGTGTCCAGACCAGCCTGTGAGCCCTCTGGCAGTGCTAGAGGCCCCTGAGCATTCAAAGAGCCATCATTCCTCTTCCAAAGCAACCTGAGTCTTTCAGGCCTTGATACCTTTCCATCAATCGTCAGGCTATCTCCAGACTCCTGGGGGCTGGCTTGGCCACCAGTTCCTGAATGGTGGTGGTTTCTGTCCCATGCTGCATTGTCAACATTGCTTGAGAACTGCTCATTCTCATCCTTCTTCCACAGATTGCCTGGAAGATTGCTGAAGATATATTTTTTGCCTGCTTTTGTCCTTGGGTGGGGAATAGGTATGCTGTGATCTCTGAGATCCTTAGAAAATGGTGGTCCTTGGGCAAGGTGTGGAGACCCTACTATAGGCTCATTCTCAAGAATGCTTTTGCTTCTAGGTCTTGCTTCCAGTCTCCCAGCTGCTACATAGTTCCCTGACTCAGTCACAGGAGAGGATTCCCATTCATTCTGACTAGCTTTGTTATCCTCTTGGAGATTCTCAGAATAGGTACTGGCAAGTAGAGAAGCCATTTCAGGCTTGGTAGTGACTTTCTTCTTAATGTCTTCTCTCCCAGAGCTCTCCATACTGAATAAACCAGTGTTGGAAGCTGCCGATTTCAATTCTCTTTTGTCTCCTCTCAGATCTAGGTTATGTGCCAAAGGTTCGTTGGGCCCTCTGGCAGACACCAGGAAGACTGGAAGCATGGTGTCTGAAGCGGACTGGGGAATTCGCTTCTCAGGTTCGCTATTTTCATAAGACAGAGAGTTGGTAAAAGAAGGTGAACTGATCCAAGCTGCACCTTGTTGAGATGTGCATGGTGGCCTGGACAGAGAAGTCACCACCTCTTCCTGGGACACTGTTGGGCTAACTATAACACTGCCTTTAGAAGTCTCTAGGTTGCTTTGAACTATGTTTCCTTCTGGGAAGTTCTGCATCTCCCCAACAAATGCTGGGGTAAGACTCTGATCAAGGAGGGAACTTGGTCTTGGATATTTGCTATCAATACCAGAGGCTGCAGACTGCCCAGATATGGTAACCTCTTTCAACTGTGGGCACTGAGGCAAGGTACCTCCTGTACTGCCTCCCTCTACTGTGCCAGAGACCAAAATGTCTTGTTTGTGACTTGCCCTTCTTTCTTCTGACCCTGGAGAATGGACACATCTAGGATGAGCAGGAAGACTTCCTGACTGTTTGATGTCCAAGGCTACCATAGGACTGTCAAAGTATGGTGGTTCTTCAACCTCAACTATCTCTGCTTCACACAAGACTGGCTGCTTTCTGTTGTGAAAGCTTTCTTGGTACCTCAAATCAGGCCACAGGGTAGCAGAATTTGCCATCACATAAGACATTTCAGCTGCTGATACCTCAGATTCTGCATGGCGAGAGGCATCTTTCCAGGGAGGCTGAATGGAAGTTCCCCAGTGGGTTTGTAGGTCAATCATTGCCTCTGAAGAGTTACCCAAGTCCCCACCACACAAGTTCTCAAAAGTTGTACTTTGGGATCTGAACCCGTCCCAAGCCTTCTGGATGCTCTCCTTGCTCCCTAAGCTAGTTCTCTCTACCTGTGAATGTACCCCTGTTTGTTTATATGGCCAGGCCTGGCTCAGTTCCCGTCGAATTCTTCTAATGCTGTCAGAGATAGCACTTAGAGGAGGTGCAAACAGCTGCTCTCCTGGGGGCTCATCCCTCTTGTTCTCCTTCAAGGCTGATGGGAAAAGCAGGTTTTCTGAAGCCAGAAGACTATCAGCAGAAGGGGACCTGATAACCTCTTCCTTCGTGTCTGGGCTTTCAGAGAGGACTTGGGAATCAAAGTGCCTGGTCGGCTTTTCACCTGCTTTTTGCATATTATTGGATTTGCAAATGCCTGGGTTGGCCTTGGTGCTGAAGGGCAGTGGTGAGGCATGCTCTGGTTCTCTGCTAGGGGCAGTAACATCTTTCATTAACTGGAGACCATCTGACAGCTTTGCCAGAGGGTTATTCATATCAGGATGCTCTCCTGATACAGAACCTGAAGATGCCTCTTGAATGTGCCCTCTTGTGGCTTTATTTTGTACAAAACATACTTGGGACTCATCTTCATCCTGGGTCTTAGCTAACTCCAGCTGGTCTCTTTGGGTGTGGTGAGGCTGCTCAGGGGTACCAGAAAAGGCCTCAGGCTCTGGCTGAGTCTCACTGTAAGGCACAATAATCTTCCCATCAGTGCTGTCCTTGGAAGACTTCCCACACTCCTCTGATAGTCCAGTGTCCTCCACTGGGGTCTCTACATTAGTGTTTGAATATATGGATGGGGTGACAGAGGCCTCCCAAAGCCCTGATGAGAACCTGATCAGTTTAGGTATCATAATCTGCTCATCAGTGCTGTCCTTTGAAGACTTCCCACTTTCCTCTGATAGTCTAGTATCCTCCACTGTGGTCTCTACATTTGCTTCTGGATACATGGATGGAGTGGCAGAGGCCTCCCAAAGCCCTAATGAGACCCTGGTCAGTTTAGGTATGACAATCTTCTCACTGGTGCTGTCCTTTGAAGACTTCTCACACTCCTCTGACAGTCCAATGTCGTCCGCTGTGGTCTCCACATTAATTTTTGGATACATGGATGGGGTGGCAGAGGCCTCCCAAAGCCCTGATGAGACCCTGGTCAGTTTAGGTATCATAATCTGCTCATCAGTGCTGTCCTTTGAAGACTTCCCATGTTCTTCTGATAGTCTAGCATCCTCCACTGTGGTCTTTACATTTGCTTCTGTATACATGGATGGAGTGGGAGAGGCTTCCCAAAGTCCTGATGAGACCCTGGTCAGTTTAGGAATGATAACCTGCTCACTGGTGCTGTTCTTTGAAGCCTTCCCATGCTCCTCTGAAAGTCTACTGTCCTCCATCATGGTCTCTACATTCATTTTTGGATTAATGGATGAGGGGGCAGAGGCCCCCCAAAGCCCTGATGAGACCCTGGTCAGTTTAGGTATGACAGTCTGCTCATTGGTACTGTCCTTTGAAGACTTCTCACACTCCTCTGACAGTCTAGTGTCATCTGCTGTGGTCTCTACATTCATTTCTGGGTTTATGGATGGGGTGGCAGAGGCCCCCCAAAGCCCTGATGAGACCCCAGTCAGCTTAGGTATGACAATCTTCTCACTGGTGCCGTCCTTTGAAGACTTCTCACACTCCTCTGACAGTCCAATGTCGTCCACTGTGGTCTCTACATTCATTTTTGGATACATGGATGGGGTGGCAGAGCCTCCCCAAAGCCCTGATGAGACCCTGGTCAGTTTAGGCACAATAATCTGCCCACCAGTGATGTCCTTTGAAGACTTCCCATGTTCTTCTGATAGTCCAGTGTCCTCCACTGTGGTCTCTACATTTGTTTTTAGATGCAGGGATGAGGAGGCAGAGGCCCCCCAAAGCCCTGATGAGACACTGGTCAGTTTAGGAATGATAACCTGCTCATTGGTGTTGTCCTTTGAAGACTTCCCATGCTCCTCTGATAGTCTAGTGTCCTCCGCTATGGTCTCTACATTTGTTTTTAGATGCAGGGATGAGGAGGCAGAGGCCTCCCAAAGCCCTGATGAGACCCCGGTCAGTTTAGGCACAATAATCTGCCCATCAGTGATGTCCTTTGAAGACTTCCCACATTCCTCTGATAGTCCAATGTCGTCCACTGTGGTCTCTACATTCATTTTTGGATACATGGATGGGGTGGCAGAGGCTCCCCAAAGCCCTGATGAGACCCTGGTCAGTTTAGGCACAATAATCTGCCCATCAGTGATGTCCTTTGAAGACTTCCCATGTTCCTCTGATAGTCCAGTGTCCTCAGCTGTGGTCTCTACATTCATTTTTGGATACATGGATGAGGAGGCAGAGGGCCCCCAAAGCCCTGATGAGACCCTGGTCACTTTAGGTATGACAATCTGCTCATTGGTGCTGTCCTTTGAAGACTTCCCACACTCCTCTGATAGTCCAGTGTCCTCCGCTGTGGTCTCCACATTTGTTTTTAGATGCAGGAATGAGGAGGCAGAGGCCCCCCAAAGCCCTGATGAGACCCTGGTCTCATCGGTGCTATCTTTTGAAGCCTTCCCATGCTCCTCTGACAGTCTAATGTCCTCCACTATTGTCTCTTCATTTGCTTCTCCACTGATGGATGGGGTGGCAGAGGCCCCCCCAAATTCTAATGAGGAAGCCAGTTTTCCCTCAAGATTTGCTGACAAAGAGATGCTGGTGGCACTGAGATCCACAGCAAAATCTTCTTTCCTCCACAGCTTCTTCTCCAGGGTCTGAGGTACCTGGAGTTCACTGTCTCCCCACTGGTGACTGGTCCTTTTCTCCAGCAGACATTGGTTAAGTGAACTGGTTCTTTTTATGTTTCTTAACAAGGTCACCTTTGCCTCAGTGAGAGATGCATCTCCTAGGTTCAAATCTTTAGGGGTGATTCTGGTGTCCTCTCCCTGCTGTTCTAGGAGCACAGCAGTAGCTGATGCTTTCATTTCTTCCTCAGAGTAGCTGTCACTTGAAGGCTCACTAGGGCTGCTCCCATGACCATCGTTCTGATAACAGAGGCCAGACACGGTTCTCAAACTAAAACTCTGCCACACTGATTGCTCCACAAAGGAATTTTTGCAGCTAATACTTCTAAGAGAGCTATGGTTTCTGGCTTCTCCATATATTTCTTGCTGTTCTACTCTGCCTCCTGAGGGGGTAGGGCCTTGTATTTTCAGAAACTCCATCTCTGACTCAGAGTCAGTGGAAGAAAGGCTCACTGCCTTTATCGTTGACCTGAAGTGCTTTTCTGAGAGCTTTGGGGAATCAGAGGAAACGATGTTGCCTGTTTCTTCCTGAGTGGGAGCCACTGAGTAGTCTTCTTGAGTTGGCAATGGATGTACTGTCTTCTGAGTACTATACTGTCCTGTACGCATGACTTGGCTTATGCTAGGTAACTCTTCAGCCAATGGAGCTGAATGGGTTTCTGTTTGCAGGCTCTTTCCCCACAAGGTACTTGCTTCTTGATCTATACAATGGACTGGTGGTTCTTTGCATTTAGCTGTTATCACAGTATTGGTTAGGTTTTCAACAGTCTGACTTTCCTGGAAACTGGCCTTGGGCTCCAATTCTGGAAAACTTCCTGTCCTCACAGTGGCATGACTTTGGGAGTTCAGTTCTGAAGCAGACTGCTCATTGCAGCTTCCCTCAGGCCTCAATGGCTTGTTTCTGACCAATGGCTCTATTATCTCTGGACTTTCTGAAGCATTAGCAGGGTTTTTCTGAGCAGTACATTTTTGTGAAAACTGTAGGAACAAATAATCATTAGGGCACTCAACCGACAGTTTGGGTACAGGTAAGAACGTATGTTCTCTTTCAATCTCTTTCTCTTCAGTGGATTCAGTGGGCCTGGCAAGGTTTGGTGTGATTTTCTGGGCCTGATGATTCTCCTGAATACAGCTCTTGACCTTCTTGATTCCTCTGGCTTCAATGCTACTAGGGACTTCTTCCTCCTCCTGTACTTTCTTTGAAGAATGGGGCTGACCTCTGTAAGAGAGGCTATCTCTGAAGTCATTTGGTCTCAGAGTGAAATGGGCCTTTCTTTGGTCCTTCCTATCCCTACACATAGCTCTCCTATAGGCTTCTGCCATATACAAGGCACGAGGGTGATATTTTTGTCTGGATTCTATTTCCATGATGCTGCTTTCCAGCTGTGATACACTACTAATTAGCCTGGCCATTTCTTCAGAATGATTAACAATTTTACCCTGAGAGGAAATCTGACTTCTTCTTCGAGATACTTCTGCTTGAGGACTGGGTATCACCATTAGGCTCTCGGGTTCCTTGCTTGCAACAGTGCCTTCTTCCTTGCAGGTCTTAGCTGGTAGACGGTTTGAAGCAGAGTTTTTTCCATAGGAGTGGTCTCCTCTATGAGGCATGAGTTCTTCTGAACAGTCCTTGGGATGTAAAACCATTCCAAGAGAAATAGATTCACTTCCTTCCCTTGGGTGGAATGAGGTTTCATGGTGGACCATTATCATTGGACTCATACACCTAGAGTGACTTGCTGACTGGTGCTTTTTAGGAACAAAAGCATTCTCCTGCATATTGACTCTATGCTGAGTTTGGCTCGAGCTCTCTGTTTTGTAAATGATATTGGAATTGGGTCCAGAATGGATCTGCCCTTCAAAATCAGTTGCACTTATCCCTAAGAAGTAGCCTGCCTGCTTACCTGGGACATCATTTTCACTCTGCCTATGTTCATGATCTCCTTCAATGCTAGAGATAACTGGGAGATGCATCATTGCCTCAGAATCATCAAATGGAACATGCCAAGAGGGCTGAGCTGAGGCTTCTTCCTCTATCCTCAGTGATGATCGTAGGTGGCTGTTATTTAAAATTCCATCTGGTTTTCCTAATTGACATGCTGCCATGCTAATGCTCTCCAGTAACAGTCTATTCTGAGCAGAAGAGAAAGAGACGGGATCGTTGTACTTTTCCATACTTTTGGGGACCCCAGTTCTATTCAGGTCTTTCCTGGTGCCTGGGCTGAAGGACCTCTCTGCCACAACATGCTGAGATGATGGATACTTGGGACTTGGGGTATGTAATAAAAGCAGCAGGTCCCTGTCCAAATTTCTGAGAAACTGAAAGGTGTTGTGCAAACCATCTACCCTGCTAGTGGGCAGCATGTCCTCTCCCCAATCTCGGCACGCAGGAATCTCCAAGGCTGTTTCTGTCAAGACATCTCTACTTTCTAACACGTAAAATGTTTCCAAGGGATGGAGCTCAGGGGATGGGAAAGGATCCCAGGGTGGGAATGACTTAGAGTCCGTAGGCAAGGCCAAAGAAAAACTCCTTTCTCTGTCGACTTCTTCATTAGCACTCTGCAGGAGCTCTGCCTTCATCACTGGCTGAAAAAGAGTGCTATCAAGCTTTAATGGAACCAGCTCGCCAGGCAGATTCTCCTCTTGCTGGGCCCAGGTTGGAGGACCCTGATCTTCCTTAGCATTCATGGGGCTGCTGCTGTTGGATATGTCCCTCAGGAAAAAGCTCTCATCAAAGGAGACTGTTGACGCTGCTCTCCTACAGATCAGAGGCTGTGGCTGCTTGGAGCTTCCCTGATGTGTCTGGTGCAGCTCTGTCATAGCAGCTAACGCTGAATCTCCTGCTTCTAAGTCTGTTGAGGAACAGCTATGCTGAGCATCTTTTTCAATCGTTCTAAAAAGAGTTGAGAGGTCATCCAACTCAAAGTTCCCATCATCTTGTTCTTCTTCTGCTCTCAGACACCTTGTGGATGGTGAAGACCAGGAAGGATCATTGAAATCAAAATCACCAGGCATCTCAGGACACGCAGGGAAGGAATCCCATCTTTTGCCAGTTGTAAAGGGCAAGTAACTTGTGTCCCTCTGAGAGGAACTAGAAACTTGTGTGCTTTTCACTGTGGCCCCCAGGGAAGAGTGGGAAAATTCACACAGGTATTCAACAACAGGCCTGCCCTTTCTAAGGGTGCTGCCTTTGTGAGACAACAAAGATCCAGGGGCAGCTGACCTGCTGGAGGTGAGAGTGCTATCTGAAGGCATAGGGCTGCAGCGCCTAGTCAGGTGGGGTGGGCCTCTTCCCTCCTCATGAAATGACTCCTTTGAGACAGTTGGATCTGATCCAGGCTTGCAAGGTCCTTGGGAGCTCCATGTAGCCTCTGAAGATACATCCAAAGAAAGTTCTATGTTCACTTCACCAGTACTGCCAGGGACCAGTGCTGGGTCTTGGAGGTGACTGAAACTGTTTACTCCAGGGGCTATCTCAAGGGCAGGCTGCTGTACTCCCTCCTCTTCAACCACGGCCTTGGGCTTCTCCACATCTTGGACCTCTGGTTCCTGGATATCAAGATTCGTCTGTGAGTACATGTTGACTTCTTGGGAGTCATTGGGATTGCTTCCTGAATCACAGGAGAACCAAGAGTCCATGGAAGCCAATGAGTTGTTTCTCGGGTGCTGTCTCTGCTGAAGGGGTTTGCATTCATCTCCTTCTGCCTTGGGCTGGGGAGCCAGATAAAAAGAATCACTGGGCCGCAGGGTCATATCAGACCCTTCTGCACCGGTTCCTTGGTCTGAGGTCTGCAATTCAAGTACCTTCTCCTGGCATGCTATGAGGAGAGGGGAGCTCTTCATCTGCCAAAAGACCTCCACAGGCATCTCATCTGATGAGTGAGAGGTAGACCCTTCCTTAGCTTCTTCTCTAAAGGCCTCCTCCCCATTCAGGCTATCCAGAGAAAAGGTCCTCCCCTTTTTCCAGGGCAGTCCATTGTCAGGGGTAAGCAAGGAGGCCCTAGGAGAGGCCACTGGCCTAGACTCACTTCTCCCAGAGGCTTGTGGTGAGGGAGAGCAGGGCAAAAGTCTTCTCTGTGTTCTGTTCCTTTTTTCCACCAGTGAATCCTGAGACATCTGGCTGTCATCACTTTCTGAGTTCTCAGGCTCAGGGGCCTCCTGCTTCTGGGATTTGATCAGGGTCTTGGTACAGGTACAGGAAAGGGAATCCAGAGAATAGGTGCTGTCGGTATCTGAGAAATCATTCTCATTTTCCTGTGACCAGGCCCCCAGAGAGCTAGAGGAGGCCTGCAGGACACTGGTGCTCCAGGTCCCTTCATCACTCTCTGTCTTCACAGGGTTCTGAAGGAACCTTTTGTCTCCATCTTTCAAGCCAAAAAGATGCCCCTGTGGCCAAGCTGAGGCTCTAGCAAATGATGGGCTGGGCTCCCACTGTTCTAAGGCCCAGGCAGCCTGATGCAGACGAGTCATTTGAACCTTTCCACGTATGACCGATCGCTTGGTTCCCTGGGGGTGTGGGGAGCTGCTGCCATTCCCTCGGGAGGTCTGGTTTGTCAGGAGATCCCCTTCTCTTCGCCACCTCCGCCGTGGTGGACCGTGGCTTCTGGATGACTTTTCCCTACCTATTCGGGGGCTGGGAATGAGGGAATCAGGCTTGTCCCTCAATTTGAGGGGCTCTGCTGATCTGCTTACAGTGACCAGGTTTTGATGTAGCTGCACCAGCTGCTTGTTCTTGTCCATTTCCTGACTCTTCCTGTCTGTGGCAGAAACAGTCTTGGGGCTCATGGTGGGACTAGTCTTTTGGGCTGAGGTGTCTTCCCCAAAAGATGCTATTTTCCCCTCACAGACCAGACACAGGTTTGGGGGGTAAGAATCATTTGATGGAATTGTGCTTCCTCTAGGAAAAGAAGATGCTTGAAGGAGACATTCCTCTGACTGAAATTTCTCTGGTGTGTAATGAACAGTCTCAGTTGATAACTTGGCAGGAATCTCACACTTCAGAACACTGAAAATACAAAGAAAACCAACTCATGGTATTTCAGAGACCCCTTTGCAAAACCATTCATCAGGGTGAAGGTAGTGGTCATAGTGGATCATAGATCTGGACCTGGAAGAAACCCTAGGAGTCAAGGTAGACAGGACAGTTTGATATGTCGCACTGTGATTAATATACTAAACCAAATCTCAATGCCCTCTTGTGCCTTCAAGTAGAGATCATATTTAGGAAAGCTTTAGATAACAGAGAAAAGCTCTCAGATCCTGTCTGAGAAGAGCATTCTCTGGGCCCCTCAACTTCCAGTTTTCTATGTGGGAAAAAAAACCCCAGAAGGCCTAAAGATTATTAAAGTCAGGGAAGTAAGAGGGCCATGATCATTTTCACCCACTAACATCAACTAAATATCTACTAGGTACAAGGTACTGAGAGTCAAAGAGGTTTGAGAACACAGCCCTGTGACCAAAAATATTAAAAAAAAATTTTAAAACCCTAAAGCACTGTTTTTAATGATAAATGAGTGGCAGAGAAAACAAATGCTAAAGAAACTCAAAAGGAAAATGAGAAGATGGTGGGTTGGGTCATCTGGAGAAGGTTGAAAGGAGGGACTGAGTTTTGGAAGAAGGGTAGTGCTTAGATAATTGGATAGGAAGGAAAAAGGTAATTCCAGCCAGGTGAAATGATTTGTACAAAGGTGCAGTGGGTGGCAGGAACGTATGTGAACATGTTCTAGAAGCAATGAGTAGACAGTCTGGACAGATCATTTGGGAAAGGCTGAAAGGAGGGGAGGGGCTGTGTCTTGAAAGAATGGTGGTATAAAGAAGGATGAGTAAGTTAGCAGCTGAGTAGAGAGAAGGAATGTGCCAAGGGAAGTCTTGGGAAGTTTAATCTGACCGCAACACACAGAACAATTTGGAGTAGGAAAGACAGAAGGCAGGAGATGAGTTAGAAGATCAGTGCTATTAATATAATTGGTTATAATGAAGGTCCAGACATAGGCGATAACAGTGTCAAGAGACACATACAGAAGACATTACAAGAGAAGGACGACCAGTAGAATTGAAGTATGATGGTAAACAGGTAGCATTATGAGCTGTAAGCTGAGGTTACAGCAGCAGAGAATGGTTCTAATAGGCTCAGAAGGGGCAATGAGGGACAGAACTAGGACAGTGATAGTAGGCATGGAAAGGGATTGCAGAGATGAGGGTAGAATCACCAAGATTTGGAAAGTGACAAAGTTTTGAAAGAATGTCAAGGATGATTCATTGGTTTCAAGCCTGGAAGAAGGTGATGCCAACAACATGCAATGACTATGGCAGATAGAAAACAATGCCCTTTGAATAAGCTTTGAACAATGCCATTTGAATAAGCTGAAGACTGCAGGACACACAAGAGAAGTTCAGCAAGTAGTTGGGTATGTGAGATAATATGGAAATATGTTTTGTATGGTTTCACATGTATAATCCATATCATATTGCTGGCCTTCTCAGGGGAAGGGGGAATGACTGGAGGGAGGCAGAACATTCAGAACTCAAAATTTCCTATTAATGTTAAAAATAAATAATTTTTTTAAAGAAAGAAAGTTTGAGGTTAGAACTCAAAATTTCTTATTAGATTTGGGGAGTTATCTACATAGAAATGATATTTGAAGCCCTGGGAATACATAAGATAGCCAAGAGAGAAAGTATAAATAGAAGAGACAAGGGAAAGCCTTGAGAGTATCCATATTCAGGAAGTGGAGGGAAGAAGAGGGACAGCCAAGGAAGAAGCAGTAAGTCAGGTAGAAGAACTAGGAAGGGCAGTGTCATGGAAGCCAAGAGGAGAGAGTTTTTAAAAAGGAAGGAGGTAACTAACAGTACCTAATAGGTGGAGAGGAAAGGGAAGGGACAGGAGGGGGAGGGGGAAAGAAAAGAAGGGAAGGAAACATGCATTTAAATTAATAACACCTACTACGTGTCAGGCACCATTCTAAGTGCTATATATATATACATATATTATGCATATATATGTATATATATGCATATATATTATGTATATATATATATATAATTTAATTTTCACAACCACCCTGCAAAGTAGATGCTAGAGACAAATAGAGGTAAAGTGACTTGACCAAGGTCACACAACTAATACATGTCCGAGGTCAGATTTGAACTCAAATCTTTCAGACTCCAGGCCCAGCACTCTATCTATCCACTGCTCCATTAGTAGTAGCCTCAGAAGAGAACTGAGGAAAGGCCACTGGATTCAGCAACTACATAAGTTACAGGCCAGTGATCTCAAAGAGAGAGGTTCCAGTAGAGTGGATGAGTAGAGTACAGATGTAGAGTCCAGATGGGGGACCAAAGACAGCATAAGGATGATGAAGAGTGAAGCAGGAAGCAGTGGCACTCAGGGTCACCTACTTTCCTTGGAAATTTGACAGTGAAGGTAAAGAGATACAGATAGCTTTAGGGCATAATAAGGAGGAGGAGACAATTAGTTTAGTTTCTTTTAGGACTAGGAATTCTGTTTACAGGAAGGAGGAAGGGATCAAGAGGGAGAGACAAAAGGTGAAAGGTGAGTAGGGGCTGAGGGCACAGGCTGGCTGCTGTCCTTTGTTCCTGAAGAGGACCAAAGTGACATCTCTATGTCAGGGTCCATATATATTATAGCATGAACAGCATGTCTGATCAGACAAGCTCAGAAGGCTCTACCACAGGTCAGGCACAAACAGTCCATTAGCAATAGCGATGTCTCTAAATTGGTGCATCTCACATTTCTATTGCAATTCTGCTTTGCTCATGAGCACAGTGCCTTTTTGAAAAGAGTTAAACAAGCTTTGCCTCAACAAGAAAGGTTGACTCATCCTCTTAGAGGAGATGGAGAGAAGGAAAGAAAGAGTGGAGGCATAAAAAGATTGTGGGAAAGCAGAGTTCTTCATGAATGGCCTCAAGGTTGAAAGGAAGGTAACCTACTCAGAAGGTGGCAACAGGGTTAGTGATTTAAGGAGGTGAGCTGGTATAAAGTCCCTACTGAAAACAGGCAGCTCACTGGCACAGTCCTGGAGTCAGGAAGACTCATCTTCCCAAGTTCAAATCTGGCCTCATACTCTTATTAGTTGTGTGACCCTGGGCAAGTTACTTAACCTTCTTTGACTCCATTTCCTCATCTGTAAGATGAGCTGGAGAAAGAAATGGCAAACCGGTATCTTTGCCAAAAAAACCCCAAATGGAGTCACGAAGAGTCAGACATGACTGAAAAATGACTGAACAACAAAGACAACAACGACCCCACCGAAATGTAGCAAGGAGTCAATGAAAGGAATGCCTCTTAGGTGCAGCTCAGTTTATTCTGTACAAATGTATAAGAGACTTGGGCATCGAGGTTTTATGAATTCCATTAGGAGCACTGAATGGCTTAGGAGAAGATGTGGAGAAGTTACGAATTGAGAGTCACCTGGAGTTAGCAAGAGGGTTCCTAGAAAAGGAAAAAGAAGGAAGAAAGCAGAAGTAGAGAAGAGAGGTTACTCAAATGGATTACCAGGGGAAAGTCAGGACTGTGCAGGCTGGTATGTGAGAATTACATGGGGGAATGGATTAGGAAGAACCAAGGAACCAAAAGTCACAAGGAGAATGGAGGAGCATCTCGTAGAAGTGAAGTTGTAAGAGAAAGACAGGAAGGAAGGACAATAAGAAAGGGAAACTTCAAAGTTCAGGGTCTTGAAAGTAGAGTAGTCTCCAGTGATGGCAGCAACTTACAAAATTTTTGGTCTCAGGACCCCTTTTACACTCTTAAAAATTATTGCGGACCATGAAAAATTTTGTTTATGTGGATTCCATATCAATATTTACCATATTCAAAATTAAAACATCTTAAAATTATTATTAAAATTATAATATTATTATAAAAAGGTTTGACCTCATAGACTTTCCTGAAAGAGTCTGAGTTCCCAGACTACACTCTGAGAACCAGTGATCTAAGGTATGACTAGCACAGGGAGTAAGTGGAGGTAGAATGGGAATAAGGGAATATGGGAACTGGTAATATGGGAACTGAGAAGGCTTGAAAGGAGTCAGAAGGAAGGGTGTTAGTAAGGTCATAAATATGAATATGGAAGTCCCTAATGATGACAGCATGGCGTGGGATGGGGGGTTGTTTTTCAGGCCTGTGTCCAATTCTTGGTGACCCCATTTGGGGTTTTCTGGGCAAAGATACTGGAGTGGTTTGCCATTTCCTTCTCCAGCTCATTTTACAGATGAGGAAACTGAGGCACACAGGGTTAAGTGACTTGCATGGGGTTACACAGCTAGTAAGTGTGTGAGGCCAGAAAGGCAAGTCTTCCTGACTCCAGGGCACTCTATCTAAAGAAGAAAATTAAAAATCTCAAGTGCTAAAATCACAGAGAAGGTAGGAGAGTGGACTAGAGGCTGGTGGCAGGTAGCAGGACAAAGACAGGGAGAGGAAGACAAGATGAGATATAGTCAACTTCAGAAGAAGAGAGGCTGGTTATTGAGAGATGGTAAAGGAACAAGGGAATTGTATGTGGGGAACAAAGAAGGAAGCATATGGATTCTTCTTCCTGACTCTGGGAGGTCTAAAGTAAGAAGAAAGAATGTCTAGCACTAGAGAAGGTGACAAGGGATAGGGTGTCCTGTCAGAAGAGTCAGGATTCAGTTAGCACTAGAAAGAAGAAACAAGAGATCAAGTGTAAACAGGAACCGATAACCAGACTGGGGGTTCCAAAGGGTACAGAGGAAGGGAGATGGACAGGGAAAAGGAAGTGGGACGGGGCAGGGGGTGGGGGAAATGAAGCAGAACTGAGATGAAATGGGATGAGGACAGAGGGAGAAAGTATCAAGTGACTTGGGATTTTTGAATAAGCCAAAGCTCTTTGGGGTCAGCAATAATTTTCAAGACTATAAAAGGGTCTAGAGATCAGAAGTTGAGAACCGTTGCCTTTGAAGGGACAGGGATCGGGACAGTAGGGGATTTGTCAGCCAGAAGACAGAGGGTATATAACAAGCAGGCACGTCAGGCAAACTGGGGCTGAGGAAAGTGAAACTCCAGAAAGGGTCAGTCACAAAGAGGGAAGTATTATCCAAGAATCCCGACTCCCAATTGCTAACACCCAATCCTAGGGCCCTCCCTGCCTTTTACCTTTGTGAATGGGACTGACCACAGAGGTCACAGAGTCTCTGGTTCCCCAACGAACTGCTGCTGGAAGATCTGCTCTTTTTTTGACAAGCTGAAAAGGTGCCCTCTCGACCCGAGTCCAGTTCCACCGGCTGGCTCTGGTTTCCTTCCCAGCAGAGGCTTTCAAGCTGTTCGAGCTTTCTCTGGGCTTCCAGGAGTCTCTGCTTTTTGATGATCTTTTCCAACTGAAACTTGACTTTCTTGCGTCTTACTTTACGCTCTGCTGCCCAGAGGGCATTCCTCCAGAGGACCTGGAGCTGGGCCAGCCTCTTGCGGCCCCCATCCAGCGAAGCTGAGGAAGTCTCTGACCCAGTCTGAGATTCAGTTTCATGGAAGATGTCGGAGTCTGTCTCAGCCAAGACATTGTACTGTTCTTGCTGCTGCTGCTGTGGCGGCAGGCTGGCAAACATGTTTTCCTCTCTGAACAGCCATCGCTGGTCTAAGAACCAATAAAACCCAGAAAGAAAATCAGAGCTCGCCGCTCTACCTGTCTCTGAGCCCATCACCTGGGCCTGCATGGAGTGACATCCTTGTACCCATGTGGGGAGAAGAGGAGGGAGATTTCTGGCCTCTTAGCCACTCTGGGGCTAGGATGTGCAATGAACAAGAAGAGGGGAAAGATGCCCTAATCCCCAGAGCAGAGAGACCAATAAGGCAGAAGCCAAAAGGGCATGAAGCTGGGGTCTCACACAGGACATGGGTGCTATATGGACAAATGTACATGGTGTATGAGGGAAGGAGAAGGGGGGAGATCAGTGCTTCTAATGGGGAAAAAGTATGTTAGTTTCCTTATTTATCTTTCTTGGGAACCTTTTTCCAATTTTTCCACCTCATAATGTTTCCCTGCAACTCCATGAGACTATAAATAAAAAAGCTTCTAAAGACTAGAGCTGACCATAAGAAAAGCGGGGGGCGGCGGGGGAGGGGACACAAAGAAGTGAGGTGAGAGAGACACCTTAAGTGATGGTCACCTACTATCTTTGATCTGCTGGTTGATGAGGGCCTGGTCGAACTTCAGTTCCTGTTCAGCTCTGATCTTCCCAACTAGGATATCTTTCTTTAAATCCTCCACAAGGCGTTTCTGTAGACGAATCTGTGTCCTGTGGGGTGCCACTTGGTCCGGCTGCTTCTGGTGGTGTGCTTCAGAAACAACATTCTTCACTCTCCTCTCACAGAAAGGGCTAGAAATTTCCATGAGGAAAGAAATAAACCATCTTGAGAAGAGCTACCTATATTTCAAAGGACACCCTTCCCGGGGCCCTGGCTCCAGTTACTGTTCTTCCATTTGGTCAAGCAAGGGAAAGTCTGACTCCCCCAGCTGAGACATCACCATGAACCAGGGTACTCCTAGGCATTCACTTTCTTTCCGAAGATTCTCCTTACTAAGTCTCCCCTTTGGGAAAGCCTTTGGGTCCAATATAATCAAGAGGAATTTGAACCCAAGGGCATGCTGCCTGCAGGAACTAGTAAGAACAAAGAAGAGGTGAACTGGGTCACAAATAGCAGTGAGGTCACAGAGAACAGCACATAGAACTTTAATCAAAACTGACTTCTTCTGAATTTCTTACGGTGGAAGATTCAGGAAAAAACAGAAAGCTATTTCAGTTAATAAGAATAACCAGGTAAGAAGAAAAGAGGCAAAATGCTATGTTTTTGGCAAAGCTAAAGAAATCTGGATTTCTCTCTCTCCCCCTTTCCTCCTTCCCTCCCTCCCTCTCTCTTCTCTGATCTTTCTCTTTCTTCCCTCTTCTCTTACTCTGATCTTCCTCCCTCCCTCTCTCTCTCCCTCTCTCTCTCTCTCTCTTTCTCTCTCTCTCTCTTCCTTCTCTCTTTCTCTCTCTCTCTTTCTCTCCTTCTCCCTTTCCCTCTCTCCCCTTTTTTAAACTCTGGGTCTCCCTGTCTTGCCCAAGTGAGAAATACTCTTTAACCTGATGTTTCATTTCTGACCTAGGCAGCTTTGCCCCTCCTTAGGCAACTTGGGGGGGGTGGGCCCCTTGCTTCTAGGGGCTCATCATATTAAAGCCAAACTTAGTGCAGATACCCCTAAACTTGGAACTCCCAAACTCAAAAGATCTACCAGTCTCCCCAATAGCTAGAATTAGAGATATGCCACCACCACGTCTAGCTTTGGATTTTATATTTTAAAAATGAATAGCGTTTTAGCCCCAGGGCGGCAGGGCCAGCAGCCGACTGGAGAGACCCCAGAACACCAGCAGCTATGGCGATTCCAGAACTATCAACATAGACATGCCTAGGACAAAGTAAGAGGTTAGTGTCCTATGGACTTTGGGACCAGTATTTGGGGAATGCGTCAGCTTCCTCCCCTGAGGGCTAGAAGCCACTGAGGAGACACGCCATTTTGTAGTTTTCAGAGGCAGCTCCAGCTCCTGGCCTGTGAACTGTAGGGAGATCCAGTGATCAGTCTTGGGGGGTAATCACTCTTGCTTTAACCTCCCTGGATCTGGATTGTGATCTAGGGTGGAAGTCGTGGGTGGGTTTACAGCTTGCCAGAAACGAAGTTGCCCCCCACACGTTCGGGACGAAAATTCCTCTAGCTGGCCTTAAAGCCATAGTGTGGCAACAAGCCCAAAAGTCAAGCAATTAAGTGGCAACATGCCAGGGCAAAGGAAACAGAAAAATGCAACCCTAGACTCCTATTTTGGGGGCATAGAGCAGGAAAAGGACTGTGAGGTCAGAAGTCCTGCTCCAAAAGCCCCAGGGGAAAACATGAGCGGGTTGCAGGCCATAGAGGACCTTAAGAAGGACTTTAAAAATCAAATAAGAGAAGTGGAGGAAAAATTGGGAAGAGAAATGAGGATGCAGGAAAAGTATGAAATGAGGGTCAACAGCCTGATTGAGGAAAACAACACCTTAAAAAATAGACTAACTCAAATGGCAAAGGAGGCCCAAAAGGGCAATGAGGAGAAGAATGCCTTAAAAAGTCGAATTTGCCAGATGAAAAAGAATCTCAAAAGTTCACTGAGGAGATTCATTCCTTCAGAGTTAGACTGGAGCAAATGGAAGCTAATGACTTTATGAGAAATCAAGATGCTGTTAAGCAGATCCAAACAAACGAAAGATTAGAGGGCAATGTGAAATATCTCATGGGAAAAACCACTGACCTGGAAAATAGATCCAGGAGAGACAATTTAAAAATTATTGGACTACCTGAAAGCCATGATCAAAGAAAGAACCTAGAAATCACCCTTCAAGAAATTCTCAAGGAAAATTGCCCTCATGTTTTAGATCCAGAGGGCAAAATAGAGGTTGAAAGAATCCACAGATCACCTCTGAAAAAGATCCCAAAAAGAAAACTCCCAGGAATATTATAGCCAGGTTCCAGAATCCCCAGATCAAGGAGAAAATACTACAAGCAGCCAGGAAGAAACAATTTCAATATTGTGGAAACACAATCAGAATAGCCCAGGACCTGGCAGCTTCTACACTTAGGGATCAAAGGGCATGGAATATGATATTCCAGAGGGCAAAAGAACTGGGAATAAACCCAAGGGTCACCTACCCAGCAAAACTGAGTATTTTGTTTCAGGGGAAAATATGGTCATTCAGTGGAATAGAGGACTTTCAAGCATTCTTGAGGAAAAAACCAGAATTGAATAGAAAATCTGACATCCAGACACAAGAAGCAAGAGATGCCTGAGAAGGTAATCAGGGAAAATAAATCAAAAGGAACTTATCAAAGTTGAACTATTTACATTCCTATATGGAAAAGCAATAACTGTGACTGATGATATCTTTCTCACTATGAAAATAATGGAGGAAGGGTGTGTGGTCATAATGAATACATATGTGAATGTGTGTGCATATGGTTACAGTTATATATGGATAGAGGGCATAGGTTGAATTTGTTGGGAAGGGAGAATACTCAAGGGATGAAATTATGAGGTGAGAGAGGAAAGTGGCAAGAGGAGATGGGGAAAGACAGGGTAGAGTAAACTATCTCATGTAGAAGAAGGAAGGGGAAGTGGTTGCAAGGGAGGAGGAGAATAGGAAGGCAAAAAAGGCAAAACCACATTCTCATTGAATTAGGTTCAGGGAGAGAATGACATACATACTAAATGGGATATCTCAACCTGCAGCAGAATAGGGGGGAGGGGGATGAGAGGAGGGATGATGGATGGGAGGGCATCCTTGGGGGGAGGGGAGGTTGGAAGTACCCACTATAGAAGAGGGACAGGATCATGTAGGGAATGGACCAGGTGGGGGGTGGGATGAGTGGGAGGGAATTATAAGCAGCCCTGTACAATATATCTACTATGATAATGTTTTGCATAGCTAGACATGTACAACATATACTGAATTACTTATCTCCCTAGAGGGAATGGGTGACAAGGGAGGAAGGAAATGGATCTGAAATTCGAGGTCTTAACATTAAATGTTTCAAATATATAAAAATACTATTATTAATACTCTTTTGCCTATAATTGGGAGATAAGATGTGCAGGCATTGGAACACAAAAATTCACCTTCCTCTAATGGAAAAGTCGAAGGGGGTATGGGAGAAGGTATGGGAGAGAGCAGATTGGAGGAAGCGATATCTTGTGGGACTGCTATTCTGGGAGGTTGGGTAGGGGAATAATGGGGGGAAAATGATTGTAACTCAAAATCTGGAGGAAATGAATGATGTAAAACAGAAGTTAATAAAACATTTGTTTAAAAAATGAATAGTGAAGTTACACAAAGGCTATGCTACTTTTTGAAAATTAGATTGGAAATGAAACAAAATTATTTTGCAGAAACCCTGCAGATTGTGAGGTAATTCTTTCCCTCCCATTCTAAGGAGCTATATCTTTGGGAAACCAAACTTTGTGGAGTGTTCATCTACCGCTGGACCGCTGGAACATCATTCTCTGAAACCTATCTGTCATACCCATAAAACTAGCAAAGATGCTCAAAGATGGCAAAGCTGGTTGGAGGATCTGTGAGAAAACAGGCACAATAATTCACTGCTGTTAGAGCTGTAAATTGGCTTAGCTGTTCTAGAGAATAAATTGGGATTATGAAAGAAAAGTCACTAAATTATTCATACTCTTAGACCAAAGACTCCATTTGGGGGACTATAGCCGAAGGAGATTACTGGCAGCAAGAAAAGACCCATGAGTGCAAAAACATTCATTGCAGTGCTGTGACAAAAAAGCTGAAAACAAAATAGTATACCCAATATTTAGGGACTGGCTGAACAAATTGTGGTCTGTGAATGTGATGAATGATTACTATGCCATAAAGAAAGATGAATTTAAAGAAAGCAGAGCCAAGAGAACAGTATCAAGAAATTATAATGCAAAGAAAGCTGTGAGAGAGGCAACAAAATTGTGGTCAAATGCAATGCCAGATGTTAATACCATGCTGCCAGAGGTTACCCTCCTTTATGTTAACCATCAGTAAGCTGTTTTAAGGAGAATGTATTTTGTAAGGAGGCTTATTTGGGTATTTGTGGAAAAGTCTGTTGTGTCCACACAATTTTTTTTTAATGAAGACCAAGAGAGGGGCCAGACTGAATTCTATAGAACCATGAAGATGGTGTGGGCTGATATGCCAAACATTTATCCAATAAATATTTATTGAGCCCCTATCAAAAAAAAAGTATATCTGTGACCTAGATGAAAGAGACAAACAGGCAGGCAGACAGAAACAGAAAAACAGAGACAGAGAGAGGAAGGGAAGAGAGGGAGAGAGGACAGAGAAGAGAGAGAAGAAAGAAGGGAGTGCTGATTAAGGGGAGAGAAGGAAAAGGAGGAGGGAGGGGAGGAGAAAGATTCTAGAGGAATATTTGCATGTATGCAAACAAGTTCGAGGAGTCTTAGAATCTAGCCTACAGGAAAGAGCACTAGGCTGAGACTTGAGAGGCCAGATTCTTTAAGGTCACTAACCAGGAATAATTCATTTAAGCTTCTTCTTCTGAGAAACTTCTAGTCACTATCTGAAGCTTCTGCGTCCACTAAGGGTGGAGTGCTCTGGGGTGTCTCCAAGGCTATTTCAGTCTCATGTCTATTTTCTATCAGAATATTATCTTTTTGGAGTGGCTAGGTGGCTCAGTGAGTAGAGTACTGGCCCTGGAGTCAGGAGGACCTGAGTTCAAAGCTGGCCTCAGACACTTAACACTTACTAGCCTTGGGACCTTGGACAAGTCACTTAACCCCCATCGCCCTGCCTTCCCCCCTCCAAAAAAAAAACAGTATCTTTTTTTCCCCAAGCAGAGACAGTACTAGCAGCAGAGAACCCTGCAGATAGAGGGAGGGAAAGAGGGAAGCTCAAGGTGGTCAGCAGGGAAGGAAAAGAAGGGAATAAGCATTAATATTGTATCTACTATGTGTCAGGCCCTCTGCTTTTCTTTTTTAAATAAATGTTATCTCATTTGATCCCCACTACAAGGTGGATATTGTTATTCCCATTTTATAGTTAAAGAAACTAAGGCAAATAGAGGTTATGTAACTCGCCCAGGGTCATACAGCTAGTAAGTTGTCTGAAGCTGGATTTGAATTCAGGTCTTGCTCACTCCACACCCACTGTTCTATCCATTTTACCACCTAGCTGCTTCTAAGAGATTAACAGAGCAGGAGCTGGCACTGGGCAACCAGGACCTCACCCAGGCACCAATCCAATGGGGAGGAGAAGGAAAAGAAACATTTTCTCCTGCTCTGTCACAACTGTCCTGGTCTACCAACCCTGAGCCATCATAACCCTCCTTCCAGAGTCACCTTCCCAAAAGAACACACTAACTTCTGGGTACTGCCAGGCTTGGGGACACTTATGGTATTAACAGGGATTAGATGAATAGCCAAGTACCAGCCACCACTCTCCCACCCCAGCAGCTTCCAAGACTGGCTGCCCTTTCTCTCAGAACCCCTGATAAACGGAGGCAGGAGGAAGCACTAGTATCCTCTGGTCGACATTTCCACTTTCCAACCCCACCCCTGGTACCATCAGTCACCACACCTTCTCTTCTGAAGCTCATTCTGTTCTGTCCAGATTCTCATTGCTGGCTCATTCTCGCTCCTCCCAAGTCAGGAGCACAGCCTTCCTGTCTGTCCCAGCCACTGCTTCCTTCAGTTCCTCACCCTCCTAAACTCCCATGACCTTGATTCCAATCTACTTCAATCCCCATGCTCTAGTCCTAGGACAGTTTTTCACACTTGCCACCTTGATCCTATTTACTGGTTTTTCATCCCTCACAATCAGAGACTATTTAACTGAACCCATGGTTGGCCCAGCATGGCCCGTGTGCTTTGAATCATTCACCTTCTCACTAGGTAGCATCAGGTGAAAGCACAGGGGTCCCTGAAGAAATGCCAAGATGCCCTGAAGTAGCCTTACCAGAATAGCAAGGAACAGATGAGCATTGAAAGCAACTACTCTTCTTATGTATTGGGACACCACAAGCACCTAACTATGAGGGAGTCTGAGGCTAAGACTCTGGTATTAGATTTGTTTCCTGACATCCAGGAAAAAGCACCTGTGATCATCTGCTTCTAGGCAAAAAGTCTAAATGAGCCGAATCAAAGTAACAAGCACCCTATGTGGTACCTGCTGACAGGGATTATCTAGGTTACACTGTGACACAGAGAAAAGTGAGCAGTCAGGAGACTGCCTGGCTTGTCACTCCCCAGCTCTGTTTAACTAAGTGGTTTACATGAAATGGATAAAATATTTAAAAGAATCAACCGGAGAAAAAAGGTTCTCTGAATATCTATGTGCACCCTGGGCTTACTCTCTCTCCTTCCCACTTAAGTTCTCCCCCCTCTGTGAAATGCTCTCCTCCTCCTCCTCCTCTTCCTCCTCCTCTTCTTCCTCATCCTCTTCCTCTGTCCCACAGAAAAGCAGGTTAGCCAGACTCGAAGCCAGACTCGCCCCTTAAGATAAAATCACCGTCTTCAAACAACAGAAATGGGAAGAGACTGAAGAAGGATTCACTGTGGGGATGTCTGGGAAGGCTGACAAATGATCAGGGCTGCAGAGACAAACTGACGTCTCTCTCTCACACACACAAACACACACACACACACATACACACAGAGTTGGAAACAAAACTAACTCTCAACTAAACAGATCTGTTAACAAATAAGCAAACACATTAAAAAATGAATTTTTACTAACCCTCCACTAAGTATCTGGACAGATTCCAGGGGAAATCCTCAGCTAACCAGCAGCATATATCCATCCACCAAGACAGTGGCAGGCATGGTCACTGCCCACTTTCATTTTGTAAGTTTTGGGTCCTCCCAGCCTGCCTGGTAATCTGCTCCAATGGGCCCCTCCCCAACCCTCCTCTCTCCTTGCCTTTCCTCCTATCTCTTCCCTGATGCTTCAGAGGCTGGCAGTTCCCACAGCATAATGCACAGGTTCCTAGTCACTATGGAGATCGACCAGACTGCCTCCTAGGTGCCAGATACTCAAGGCTGAGCCCCAAAGATCCCAAACTGGGCGATGCTGATAACAGAGAACAAATTATCCTCTGGTTCCAAGAGCTAGCTTCTATGGAGAAAGGAGTCAGACTGGCCACCTTTCCCTGTCCCTGGAGTCATTTCTGTGTTTTCAGGCATATCTACAGACTCACTTCTGCCTAAATAAATAAGGTTAAATCTCAGAGCAGCTTAATGAGACTCTGGAGTCTCCCAAAGTCTCCTGGAATGCCCTGCCCAAGACATGGAGCAAGAAAATCTTCCCAACACAGATCCAATTCCAGACTGGGAACCATCTGCTGATTTAGATTTTCTTCTACTCCTGTAGGCGTCCCTCCCCAGTACCTTTGCCCAATCAGGCTCAGGCTCTCACACCATACTACCACTGCCACCAGGCTGGCACACAGTTATGCCAATTATAACAACTAGTGAAGACTAAATGCATTGGACTGCCTCCGAGACCCTGAGTGGAACTCTGGGAAGGTGGTGGTGCTAGTGTCTTTATTTTGAAACCTCTTCCCAACCTTTTTGAAAGAAGGGGAATATTTAGGATTTGACTGACCAATCTCATCAGTGGCTCTGGATTAGAGAGTTCTAAGAGATTTCATTCCATGAAAACAAGGAGGTCAAAGTTCCCACATGGACCAAAAAATCTTATTTATTATATCAGCACTTTTTTGTAGTAGCAAAAAACAAGAATGAATGAAAAACCATTTATTAATTGCTTAATGTGTGCCAAGCATCTGTGCTAAGTGCCAGGGACACAAACAGAATAAAAAGAAAAAGGAGGGAATGTGATGGGTTCCCATCAATTGGAAAATGGCTGAAAATGTGTTCTACATATGCAATGGAATATTACTGCACCACAAGAAATGAAGACTGTGAAGAATACAGAAAAACTCAGGAAGATCTGTATGAACTGATGCAAAGTACAATAACAAACAGAATGAGTGGAATAATTTAAAGAAAAAGAACGAGGGAACTCATCAAAGCAATGACTAATCTTGACACAGAGGGCCGATGCTGAGGCAGACCATGCCCTCCCCCCAGAGGGATGAACTTTAGATGCCAAATGAGGCAAGCATTGCCAGATGTGGCCGATGTGCTGCTGTGTTTTGTACAGTTACACTTTGTCACAAGAAAAAGTTCTGTGGGGCAGTAGGAGGGGTATATATGGGAAATGGCAGTGATAGAAAAAATCAATTATATGCTTTTTTTTTTTTTAAGAGAAAGAAAGTTCAAAACAGAAGCAAGAAAGACAAACTACCACTAAAGAATACAAAAGGAGGGCCAGAAGCAAACAAAGACAGGCAGGACAGGTTTGAAAGTTGCTTGTTGAATTTATCATCTATTTAGATATTATTTATTTATTATAATATTATTATTTATTACTTATTTAAAAGGGAAAGCTGTATGTAGTGATGGATTCAGTTTCACACACAATCTTCTTTTCTGTTCTACTTTATGTATGAAAATTCTTATTTTATTTGGTGTCAAATTCAATTTTTTTTATATTTAAAGAAAACAGAACAAGCGTCCTATGTGGATGAGAAAATAGGAAACGTGAAAAGCTGAATTAAGATGAAGGAACAGAAGAAAAAAAAAGAGATAAACCACCTGGGGGCCTTCAAGAGAAAATCATTCAGCCATGACCACTTCTCTCTATGCTGCTGTGTTCCTCTCTGTACCTCTCTATTCATCTGAAAAGCCTGGTGATTTTCCACCCCTTCCCCCAGACCCTGACCCCCTAACGTGGAATCGGGTCTCCCTTCATATTCCTGCCTGTTTTGACCAAATCATTGTCTCTACTGGGGGAAAAAAAAAGATGTCCTTCTCCCTTTCCCCACATAAAGGTTATCAACAGAGAAGAAAGCTTTAGCCCTTCATTGACCCACATCCCATAGTATCTTCCCCAAGGATACACATGATACTTTGCTCTAGGATTTTTTTTTCATATAATTATACCTACTAGTGGAGAAGGGTTTCAGATACTGTACATAGTTTTAGGATTCCTCGCTGTTCAAGGAAAGGGCACCAAACCACACTTGAGCAATACATCCTGAGAACCCTGGGACAGACACCCAGTCTGGCCACCAATGAAACACTAAATACAAGAGCATTATAATCTCCAGCCAAAGGACAGCATCACAGATTCAGAACTGGAAGGGCCTCAGAAGCCATTTCCATTTTCGGAAATTGAGGCCCATGGAGATGCTCTCATTCTGTGCTCTGGTGGAGATCTGGTGCTTGCTTATGAAATAATAATCTCCCGTTGTTTATATATCACAAACTGTCTGGCCTCTCCCCAGCTGATGGCAGACCAAGTGATACAAGTCATCACCTTGTAAACATGTTGCTAGAAAAAGTCTTATTTGACAGAAGGTGGCCAGAGCCCAAAACACCAAGAATGGCATCCCTTTGGAGGACAAAGAAAAGCAAAATAAGAAAGATAAAATGAGCTCTTTCTCTGCCAGATGGTCTCACTGCCAACAGTGAGCTAAGCTCCATGAGTCCTAGAACCCCAATGGCTAAGGCCCTGGACTATCCCAGGCCTAATAACTTGGCCTTTCTCCTTCCATAGATTATAACTGCTAGGTCTCAAACTGGCCCCACGCTAGAAGGGCCCACTGGCATCACGTACCTGTCCTCCTCAAGTGCAGGGGAAATCCCCAATGGGGGGGCAGTGACATTACCATCCAAATCCAACCACTCCAGAGAGCAATTGCTGTTCCTAGCAGAGACTTCTCCTAGCTGGGAACAAAAGGAGGAAACAGAATGAAGAAGCCATCACTCCCTAGCCTCTGATCATCATTACAGGATGTATCTGACAAGCTGAACTTATCCCACAGGGCTGGAGGTTACAGTGGAAAAAGACACCTTCCTGATGTCTCTCATGTAGCAAGAAGTACCATGGCTAGCAGCCACCTAAGAGACCGTACTTACCAATCTCCTCTGCCTTAGTGCAGCAGCCTCTGCTGGGTGAATGAAACGGAATTTCTGTGTTTCCCCCAGAATGATAATAGCTCCTTTGGGAAAAAGAAAGCAAGGGTTTTAATACTGAGCCCTTAATGTGTGCAAGACAGTGTGCTAAGGGCTAGGCATCCACACGCACATACAAACACACACATACAAACACACACACACACACACACACACACACACACACACACACACACACACGACTAACAATTTAACTGTCCACAACCTGGCTGGTAGTAAAAACAGTTCAAGGAAGAAAAAGGGAAAAACAACACCATGGGGCCAGACTGGTAAGAGAAGGCTTCCTTCTTTTGCTAAAATAATAATAGCTAGCATTCATATTCATATAGCACTAAGGTTTGCAAAACCAACTTACAAGTGTTATCTCATTTTATCCCCATAATAACAACAACAACAATAATAATAACTTTTTTTTTTTTGCCTTTTGGAGGGCAGTTGGGGTTAAGTAACTTGCCCAAGGTCACACGGCTAGGTTTTTGTTTGTGTGTGTAAAGTGTCTGAGGCTGGATCTGAACTCAGGTCCTTCTGACTCCAGGGCCGGCGCTCTACTCACTGTGCCACCTAGCCATCCCAATAATAAGATTTATTATAGCACTTACTATGTGCCAGATGCTGTGCTAAGCGCTTTAAGATGTATTAATTTATTTTGTTAAACACTTCCCAATGACATTGCAGGCAGGTTCCCTGTTTTGTGGGCCATATCATCAGTACATTAGTTCCATTGTCTCTTCTGGATCAAAGAGAGCCTCCCACTATTCTTGGAAAGCTTAGAAGGCCTGATTCCAAAGGCCTTCCCATTCCCCAGAACGGTGATTTCCAACTAAGAATTGCTGGCCATGCATAGTTATACAGCAGCTCAAAGAGCTCAAATTTCCCTGTTTCCAGAATGCAAAGGGAAGACAATGAGAAGGAGGGCCCAAGCAGCCTACCTTGTGTAAGGCGACAAGAGTCAGTGACCTCTTGACCATTGACAATGCAGCGGGCTCCCAGGGCAGGCTGAAGCGTGACCACACCACATGCACTGGTGATGGTACAGTGGTCTCTCTCTATCCACTGACCCTGAAGGACTGGGAAAAATGCTAGTCACAGTGGTGAACAGGGTCACTTTATAGGGCAACTTCACTCTTTCCATGAGAAAATCCAAGTCCAACTCTGGAAAACCTCAAAGCAAGGACATCACAGGCAGAAGAGAGATTCTATCCCTTCTTCTTGATCTAGAAATTATTTCTCCTTTGGGCCCACTCCCAACCATGCTGACCCAAAACCAAATCTCAAGTAGCAGAAATAGGAATAAGCACATTGGCTACCAGGTGTTCCAGAGTGTTTCTTCTTAAGCAAACACTTTATGGATGCTTTCTTACATCCCTGACACTTTCCCATCATGACTCCCTTCCCCCAGCCAATAGAACCTTCCCTTGAAACGAAGGGAAAAGCTAAGCAGAAGATACCAACACACTGGCCACAGAGGTTGAGTTCCCCAAGAAGGTCCCTTCCCTGGGGGCATCCTCAGGTTCCCCATGAAGGAATAGGTCAGACACAGGCATCAAGACCCTTTGTGCCTCTCTGAAGTGACAGAAGACTACAATGACGCCTTCACTCACTTACCTATATCCTGCTCTTGGTCAGAGTCAATCCTTCCTATTTTTGTTGTCCCTTCCTAAAAGAACAGAATAAAACTTATTTTAAAAGTAGGAAAAAAAAAGATAGTTCTACACCGGAAGCAAAGTCTACATGGCTTAGAATCACCTCTATCTTGTCATGAACATCTCCCTATTCACGCCCAACAAGCTCTACCTTTTCCCTCTGGTACCAGGCTTTCTCTCCCTCAGCTCCCACTTATTCAGGAATTGAGAAGAGACCCTCCGGTCAAATCAATCTTAAAAGGCTATCCATGCTATTTCTAAATGCCCAGAATATATCACCCCTGACAGATGACAGATGGTGGTAATCTCCTTATCGTGACTGTGCTGCAAGCCTGTAGAAGAGAAATTTTTGTTTTCTAGTGGGAGGCTTGGAAAAGGGTCTGTTTGCCTTTTTGGAAAGCTTGGAGTCACGCAATGTGATCGTCTCATCTGAGAGGAGCCATAGTCCTTGCTATCAGTCAGCAAACCTCCAGCCCCAAGGAGACGTGAAAAGGAGCCCCATTCTCCCTGAGAGGTCGAGCACTAAAGATGCCCGGGCCCTGCTTCAGTCAAGTCAATGTTTAGAGAAAAGCATTTCATAGAAACAGAAGAAATCACTGGATAATTACCTTCTCGCTGCTCAGATGAAGTTTAACAGACCTCACAGTCTAAAAAAGGGCAAAGAACAGAGAAAAGAAAAAGTACCATCTAGAATTAGAGAAAGAAAGAGAAGGGGAGGGAGGGAGGAGGGGAGAGAAGGAGAGAGGGGGAGAGAGAAAGAGGCAAAAGAGGGGGAGAGAGAGGAAGGAGGGAAGGGGAAGGGGGGGAGGGAGGGAGAGAGAGAGAGAGAGAGAGAGAGAGAGAGAGAGAGAGAGAGAGAAAGGAGTTAGTATGAATCAAGCACTGTATTAGTTGGAGACGAGAGCACACAAGATACCTAGCTGCCTTTCACTTGATTTTTGTTTGAATTTTTAAAAATTAATTTGTGTACCCTATAATTATAATGACCAGATCTGATTTCAAAAAAAAAAAACCTGAAAAAATACACCTGCCTCCTTTCACTGCATAAGTGCCTGTGGAGTATGGCAGTCAACATGTGTTGGGTGGACCTGCCTCTTGCCCGCTTCCTTTTTGAAATCCTTATTTCAAGGAATGGCTTCATTGGATTAGGGGTAGGGGTGGGGGTCAGGGATGGAAATATGCACAAATGAACTTGACCTTTTAAAAAAAAGTATCCACAAAAATAAAAATTTTTAAGTATGAAAAAATTAGTTTTGAAATCACTCTGCCTTTTCCTAAAATGCAAGAGGAACTGAATTTGGACCTTGACTGTTCTCTCCCAGGTACTGGTTTCATCTGACTCTCTGGGGGAGAAAAAAAAGAAAAAAATTTACATGATAACTTTATAATATATTTCAAAGGAATAGTAAGTTGTACAGGATAGATTTCCAGTTTCGTGTGCAATCATTATTATATTAAACTTTATTTTTATTTTACTATATTTTTATACTATAGTATGGAAATTACACTGTTATTTTTTATCATACTATAGTATGGAAATGCTTGTTTTATTCCATAAATTAAAACTAATTTTTAAAAATCTCAAAAAAAAGAGTAAGGGTAACTAATGAGGTTATACAAGGCTACAAAACTCAAAGTGGAATGAGGTCTGGCTCCAGGGGAAGGTCTCTGCATCCATGAACAGACAGGGGGCCCTTTGGATGTGTTCAGAGATACAAAACATGGAAAACAAAAGGTAGATGTCCTGAGGTGGGGCAAGGCAGCTGGAATTGATTCCTGCATAGGGTTTGTAGCACGTGCCTCCACAGGACAGGGAAAAAAGGTTTTAAAAAAGGGATGCTGCCTGTTTGATCTCGGTGTTCCTTCAAGCTGAAATGTGTATCTGCTCCGATGATTAGCCAAAATAAGAATCAGCTCCTGGGGCGCTATCAAGAAAACCAGTCAACCATCAGGCAAGAAAATGAAACGAGGCCCTAGGAATTGAGTCCAATATATCAGGATGCTGGTTCCAAATAGGGAGTGTGGATAACCATCAGAGTTTAATATTTAATGTTACAGATTGCTTCCATGGTCATTCATTTGGAAATGATTGCAGATCATTTTATCAGACCCTGCACCACACAACTGCCCTGAGAGGTAGACAGTGTAAGTATTAGCAGGCCCATTTTACAAATGAGGAAACAGACATGGAGGTTAAGTGACTTGTCTAGAGCCACAAGGGGTAACATGGGGGAAGAGCCAGACCTAAAACCCATGCAGCCTTAAGACTCCAAGCCCAGGGCCGGCTAGGTGGTGCAGTGAGTAGAGCGCCGGCCCTGGAGTCAGAAGGACCTGAGTTTGGATCCGGCCTCAGACACTTAACACACACAAACAAAAACCTAGCCGTGTGACCTTGGGCAAGTTACTTAACCCCAGTTGCCCGCCAAAAAGAAAAAAAAAAGACTCCAAGCCCAATGTGCCTTCCATTCCACAAGGAAAGGAAAGATATACACAGCATACAAATATGAAGTTTAAGAAAAACTAAGTCCCCTCAGTTCTACAGCAAACCCCCTAAGAGGTCCCTGAACTAACAGGGCTATATTCAGATGAAGTCATCCTTCTTGTCTTTAAAGCATCAGGTACTTTCTCATCATTCAGTAACATTCTGCCTAGAGCAAGACAGTTAACATTTTACTTCCTGCCTTCTCAGGGATAACATTAATCTATTTAAGGACCATAATAGTATGGAAAGCAGATTGGTTCTGCCTCAAACACCTGGAAGGATCCTTAATTCAATGCCTCTTGCATCACATCTGTGGTAGATCTTTCTTTGTGATTCTGGCTGAGGGGTAAGGGACTAGGGCTGGACTGGGGATTTCACTGATATGGGGACTCCTTTGGTGAGAAACCCCCTCTTACTAATACAGCCTAGCATGTCTGCACATATGTAATCTATATCAAATTACTGTCTTAGGGAGGGGCAGCAGAGTGAAGGTGAAAATTTGGGACTCAAAATTTGATTTAAAAAATATTGTCTTCACATGTAATTGGAAAAAATAAAATACCATTTAAAAAATGTATAGTCTTAGAGTTACCTAGCACTGAGGGGGTAAGGCATCTGTCTTGCCCAAGGTTGCACAGGATACATCAGAAATAACATGAACCCTGGTATTCCTGATGCTATGGGCAGCTCTCTATCCAGTTCACCTCCAAGAGAATGGGAGTGGAGAGGAGGAATTACATGTTTATTGGACATCAGACCTTCTTTCAGGGAACAGTATAATGCCAGAGCTGCCTGAGAGAATACACTGAGGTAGGCAGTTAAATTCCCATGTGCCAGAAGATAGGCTTCCTCAGTCTTCTGTCTAAAAAGCTTTCTCTGTGATGAGATGTCCCTGAGGTTCTATTTAGTTCTCTGTGCACACCAGCATGGGGAACACAATTTCTGCAGGGAGAGGTAGCATTAGGAATTCATTAATGGGCTGTCCTTGCTGCTCCTTTTAAACACGATGAGCAAGCTGTAATGAAAATAAATACTGGATTTGTGGTGAAGCAGGGAAGTTTGGCTGTATGAAAAAGGAAGGAAAGGGAATGAGTATATTTATTAAGTCCCTACTGTATACCAGGCACTGTGCTAAGTGCTTTACAAATACTGTTTCATTTGATCCTCATAGCAAATGAATGGGTTCTTTCAGGATGACGGAATGAAACCCAGACTAAGTGGAGTGGACAGAGGTGACTGATTCTGTTATGCCAGACCAGACTCTTCTGGCCTGAGAGCAGCAACCTGCAGAGAACTTCCCTCTGGGCCTTGCTTTCTTTTTCTATATAATGCAGTTTCTAAATCTCTTTATTATTAAATATTCTATATTCCATAGTGTGTATGTGTATATTATATATTAAATAATCTCTACTTAGAAATGAACAAGGGAGGGGGGTACATAGTACTGCCACTGAATGGCACAATTAATACCCCAAAAGATCTTGTCAGGGTGGATAAAGGGGTACAAGCTAATGCAGCAATATTTAATAGGGATAAACTTAAGTGCCATAGCATTTATATTACATATATGAATTTATTATAACTATTAAATGCTACAGCATAAGGGGAGGTGGTGAGGGGAAGGAGAAGAGGCTAGAAAATAATTCAGGGCTGAAAAAAAAGCAGATACTCAGAATGGACTACAGATTCAATAGACTGTACTGAATTCTCTGCTCTTCATCTGATTATTTGCCTGCTTTCAACTCTACACAACAAGGTGCCCCCACTCTCCTGCCTTTTCCTCCCCCCATTCTCCCCTTTCCTGCCTCTTTTTGTATGTCCCCTCCCCCATTCGATTGTAAACTCCTTGAGGGCAGGAACTTTCTTTGTATTGACTGTATATCCAGTGCTTAGCACTGGGCCTGGTACACAGAAGGAACTAAACAAATATTTATCAGACTAGATTAGAATAGAATATACAGTGCAATGAAAAAGATAAAAAATAAATAAAACTGCTATGATTCCTATACTACTACAGATGTACAGGGTGTCCCAAAAGTCTTAGTAAAAATTTAAGATATTAAAATTTAAAGTTTTAATAGCTTACTAAGCTATTAGCTAATAGCACTAAGACTTTTGGGACACCCTGTATCACGTTTGGCCTGTAGGATACAATAGTCCTACCAAACTTTGTCTTGCTGAGATCACTGAGTCCCGTCTTGGGTGCCACATTTTAAAAGGAACATCAGTATATCAAGAGTCTGTCTAAAAGCAGCATGGCCAGCAAGACTCCACACCCCCCCCCACCATGTACACACACATACACACACATCCAGGAGGGAACCTGGAAGTATGCCATCCTGAAAAATACATGTTAAAAAAAGCTCATGACCATTAACCTGGAGAAGATGAGATTTAGAGGGAACAGGTGGGGTCACGACATCCCCATTTGGGATTTTCTTTTTTTTCAAAATGCTTTATTAACTTCTGGTTTACATCATTCATTTCTGCCAGATTTTGAGTTACAATTTTTTCCCCATTTTTTCCCTACCCACCACCCCAGAATAGCAGTCCCACAAGATATCCCCTCATCCAATCTGCTCACTCCCATATCTTCTCCCATACCCCCTTCGACTTTACCATTAGGGCAAGGTGAATCTCTGTGCCCCAATGCCTGTATATTTTATTTCCCAATTATATGTTAAATAGTATTAATAATAGTATTTAAAACTATATTTAAATATATATTTAAAACATTTGATTTTAAAATTTCGAATTCCAGATCCATTCCCTTCCTCCCTTGTCACCCACTCTTGCTGGGAAGATAAGCAATTCAGTATATGTTGTACATGTGTAGCTATGCATAACATTACCATAGTAGATATATTGTAAAAGACTGACTATATTTCCCTCCCACCTATCCCACCCCCACTTGATCCATTCCCTACTTTGATCCTGTCCCTTTTCAAATGTGGGTGCTTCCAACCTCCCTTCCCCCCAGCATGCCCTCCCTTCCATCATCCCCCCTCTCATGCCCCTTCCCCCTACTCTCCTGTAGGGAGAGATATCCCATTTAGTATGTATGTCATTCTCTCCATTTGGGATTTTCTTGTCAAAGATACTGGAGTGGTTTGCCATTTCCTTCTCCAGCTCATTTTATAGATGAGGAAACTGGGGCAAACAAGATTCAGTAACTTGCCCAGGGTCACACAGCTAGCAAGTGTCTGAGGCCGGATTTGAACTCATGAAGATGAGTCTTCCTGACTCCAGACCTGGCATTCTATCTAGCTGCCCAGGACACAAGACCAATCCTTAAATATCTCAAGTATTGTCATTGGTTTTAAAAAAGGAATTGAATTTTTGCTATGTGCAGAACTGGGACCAATGGGCAGATCTTACAGGTGCTACAGGAAGGCTGAGCCCCTTATGATCTAAAGTCTATGATTCTATGATAGTCACACTGGCTTCTGTTTTTTTAAGACTTGGAGCAGCTAGGTGGTACAGTGGACAGAGCACCAGCACTGGAAGCAGGAGGACCTGAGCTCTAATCCAGGCTCAGACATTTGACACTCACTAGCTATGTGACCCAGAGCAAGTATTAACCCCAACTGCCTGGGGTGTGTGTGTGGGGGGGGGTGGGATCTGATCTTCATAACTCCATTCTCATGCCTCAGCATTTAGCAGAAAGAATACAAGATTTATTTTCTGCATTCTGAAGATGAAGAAGCCAAGGCAAAGAGAAGACAACTTGTCTAATAATGATGCACACTGGGAAATAACACTGGTGCCCTGAATCCCAACTTTGTACACTGACCTACTGAAAAGTTCACTCGTCCTGAGGCAAAAGAAAGAGGAAGACCCTTCACAAGTGGTTGAGTAGACCAATAGCCTGGAAGCTAGCACCACCATGGTAGATGAGCCCAATGGGTTTTGTCACCACCAAATGATTGAAGCAAACACACTATCTGGAAACCATACTGCCTGGCCCTTGCTTTATCCTGACTGCCTGCTGGCCCCAGCAGGGAAGGAAAAGTGGTAGCATATGTCACTAGGAAGCCCTTTCACCAAAAAACCCGAGCCCACCCCAAACCCCCTTACTCTGAGATGATACAGCACAACCCCCGTGCTCAGGACATCGTCATCCAGGACCATCAAGTGTGGCAGGTTGGAATCAATCGTCACCCCAGCTTTCTTCTTGTTGATGTCAACATTATACTGCTCCAGAACAGCCTTCCAGGCGTCCCACTTCTGGTTCCAGTCTTTAGATGGCTGGTCTCTCTGGGGAAGAGAGTCATAGGAGCTGTTCCCAGAGACTTGGCGCTGAGGACAACCTGACTTGAGGCTCTCACTGTCCTAAATACCTTTCCTCTTACTCACCATCACTGCTGATCACATTAATATTAAAATGAACAGGAATTTTACTTTATTTTTTTAAAGAGTTTTTCTTTTGTTTTTTTTTCTTTTTTTTTGGAGGGGGAAGGCAGGACAATTGGGGTTAAGTGAGTTGCCCAAGGTCACACTGCTGGTAAGTGTTAAGTGCCTGAGGCCACATTTGAACTCAGGTCCTCCTGATTCCAGGGCTGGTTCTCTATTCACTGCGCCACCTAGCTGCCCCTGAACAGGAATCTTAATATGAATTGGAAAAGGAATGGCTAAAAAGGCAGACAACCAGTAACTATAACTTTCCTTCCTACCATCTGTTGGACCAATCCATGGACAACCTCTGCTTTTTCCTGAAAGGGCAAGGCTCCAGAAGGCAGTCAGCTGCCATCCTCCTCTCATGGCACAAGTGAGCTCATTGGTACCACAGTGAGGTGATCATCCAGTTAGCATGATGGGACCCCCTGTGGATCTAGAATGACAGACCTAAAAACCACTCTAGTCTCTGCTCACCTGGCTCTTCCCATGACTAACCAGCTCCCAAGAATATCCTGACCATTCCTGGTGTCCACTACTCAAAATATAGATGACTACATCCTACTTTTTGTTGATCAGTGGAAACAGGACCATCACAGGCTAGAGAAAGGGGGTAGGGACATCCTCTTGCCTCTCTAAAGGGACATGAAACTGAAGGAGGCTTAAGGTGGTCCTGTCCTAAGAAAGCAACTTTGGGAAGGATGTGGGCAAAAGGAAGAGATAGAAAAAAAAAAGCAGCTCTAACTCTTCTCCTCCACTCGCCAGATGGTGTTACATTTTCAAATCTTTCTCCTCTATTCACACCAGCCTCTATCCCCGCCCCCACCTGTCTCCAAATTAAGACATCAGATCTTAGACTAAAGCTATGAGTTACCTTAAAATCCTGGCTCCTTTGGGCCCTGGTCCCAGTGGACAAAAAGTAGAATTAAGGTCAGAAAGCTGGAACTCTCATTCCTGACCTCCCCCTACCCCACCCTGCCACCAGAGAATATGATGGTTGTCAACGGCAACCAGTCAACTGCATCTATCCCTTCCCTTAAGCTCCCAAGAAAAAGGTACAGCCTTAATTAAGGGCAGTAACTTTTACCCATTCTCTTCAAAACTGGGGTGGGGGATAACTCAGTCAAACAAATCATTATTAAATGCTTATTATGTGCCTGGCATGTGCTACCCAATGGAGACAAGACACAAAAATGCAAACCAGTCTTTGGTCTCAAGGAGCATAGATTCTGCTTGGGGGTGGGGGGACGAGGAAGGGAGGAGATGAGGAGAGATAAATGTGAATTAAACTCAAAACACTTCTAGATTTGACTCATATTTGGGGATTTTGTTTTCCCCAGAGAAATAACTGCCTTTGCCTATTCTATTCAATCACTGACAGATCCTAAATGAGCCAGCACACTCCATGTCTTGTGTTTTGATTGTATGTTGGGTGGTAGTTGTTGGGGGGGAAGGGTGCAGAGGTCGTGGTATACAGTGGAATTGGGGGTTAGGAGTGAGAGGGAAAGAGTAATCTGTCTTCCCAGGGAACTGAAGAGTTGTCAGAGAAGACAACTGGGTCAGAGAAGGGGTAAAGGGAGCTTCCCACACATGCCACTAAGTGAATACCTGAATCCAAAAGGTACCAGGACTCAGTAGTGGTATTTTCTATAAGAAAAAAAAGGATCCAATCAGAGGCAAAATCTGCCCCAGAGGAATAGCTCCGACATAACAGTCACTGGGCTGAGGTCTCCCTCAGAAGCTCTGACTGGGTACCTGCCTCACACAAACCAAAGGGGGGACTCTCCAACCACCTCTATTGTACTTGTTATGTTCCTGGGATCATAAATCTGGAACTGGAAAAGATCTGGGAGGTCATCTGATGAAGCCCAAGGTCAAACAGGTAGCAAGCATCAAAGGAAAAATCTGAACCCAGGTCCTTGGACTCTAGAGCCAGGGTTCTTTTCAGTGGGCCATGCTGCATCCAAGGGTAAGACCTTAACTGTATCACTACTGGACTTCATTCTGCTAGATTCTTTGGTCTGTCAAGATCAAGCCTGACTTTATCACCTGGTTTGTCAGTCATCCCTCATGCTTTGGATCCCTTAACCAAGACTTTGATTAAAATGTTCAACAGTAACAAGGTCAAGCATAGATTGCAGACTTCTGGGATACTCCTAGAGAACTCGTTCCATGAGGATTTTGAATCATTAACTGCTATTCCTTGGGTCAGGATATTCAACCACTTCTGAATCCACCTAATAAATGTATTATCATCTACAGTAAAGTCAATTTTTGTGCCATGCACCCTTCTGATGGTGTATTGAAGTCTTTGGACCCCTTCTTAGAATAATATTTAAGATAAAATAAAATGCAAAAATAAATAGATGATGAATGAATTTTAAATGCATAAAATAAGATGCAAAAGATCATAAAGGAAGCCAATTATATTTAAATGTGATTATCAAAATATTTTTTAAAAGAAGTTCACAGACTCCTGGCTAAGAACTCCTGATTTAGATCAGAGCAGACTATATTGTAGCATCAAGACTCCAAAGTGTGGCTCAAAGCAGATGAAAATATAACCGGGAAATATTTAACAAAATAAGTGAAAATACAATAGAACAGAGATAATGTTAATATGTGGTTTTCTAAGTCAATATGCAGCCCACAGGGATTTTTACATATGGTTTAGAGACCTGTGTTTCCATTTGAGTTTGATATGACCACTCTTGATCATCCATGAGAATAGTATGAGACACATTATCAAAAGTCTTGCTAAAACCTAAATACTCCAGATCCATAATATTGTCCTCATCTACTAGGCTAATTAATAATCTTGTCAAAAAAGGAAATGTGGTAAGCCTGGCATGACCTATTCTTGATGAAGCTTTGGTGGCTCTTTGTAATGACTGCTTTCCTTTTGGATGTTCACCAACATTTAATAATAAGATGATAATAATAACAATAATGCAACAATACGAATAACTTTTACATATGCTGAGAAGCTACTGTGAGTGAGGAGAGAAGGATCCTTGCTTGAGGGAGGGAGTAAGTGAGAGAAGAGGATCCTTGCCTGATGGAGCCTATTTTGTTTTGAAGGTTTGGGAATGTGAGTGTTTGCTGCATTGACTATGTGTACCAACTTCATGTTTACTGTAATGATTTTGACTTTCTGGTTTGGGGACTCAGTTTTCTGGTATTTGAATAAATGCTTTGGTTCTGTCCTCCATGTAGAGAGCCTGTTACATTTTATGATTCACAACTACACCAGCATATTCATAGCTACTGTGCATGTTGTGAATATTGCATTGCTGGTATACCCATCAATTGGAGAATGGCTGCACAAGTTGTGGTATACGAATGTAATGGAATACTATTGTGCTATAAGAAATTATGAACAGGCAGACTTCAGAAAAACCTGAAAAGACTCATATGAACTGATGCTGAGTGAAGTGAGCAGAACTAGGAGAACATTGTACACAGTAACAGCCACAGTGTGAAATGACTGACTTGATAGAGTTAGCCCTTCTCAGCAATGCAAGGACCTAAAATAATTCCAAAGGTCTCATGATGGAAAATACCAGTCACATCCAGAAGAAAGAACTATGGAGTCTGAATACAGAGTACAGCAGACTATTTTCTTTTTGTTTTGTCTTTTTCTTTCTCATGGTTCCTCCTATTCATTCTGGTTCTTTTATACAACATGACTAATGTGAAACTATATTTAACAGGAATACATGTATAGAGCTTATATCGGATTGCATGCCATCTTGGGGAAGGAAAAGGAAGGGGAGGGGGAGAAAATGTAAAACTCATAGAAGTGAATGTTGAAAACTAAAAATAAATAAATAAAAAACCAAAACAGTCCTGGGTGCTATTATTATCCCTATTTTACAAATGAAGAAACTGAGGCAAGGAGAGGTTACCTTAGTGTCTGAGGCCATATTTGAATTCACATCTTCCTGACTCCTGGACTATAGTTCTATAGTTCTATCCACTACACCACTGGCTGCCCTTTTCTTTAATTATTTTTAAAATAATTTTTGTTTATTTTATCAATTTAATTAATATATTTTTAAAATTTGCCCATTTCTTTAATTATCCATTCTAGTATTTTCCTAGGAATTGAAGACAAGATCACTGGCCCATTGTTGTAACTTTTTTTTTTTTTAAATATCAGGGCATTTGCCTTTCTCCTAATCTCAAGACTCAAGTCCCATTTTCATGAAGCCTTCTAATTATTTCAACCTCAGTGGTTTCTCCATTTTCTCAACTATTTTTGCATACAAAAGAAATTTTCATAGTAATTCCCTTTTACATTTCTTTTTTAAGAATATGTTTTAGGGGCGACTAGGTGGTGCAGTGAGTAGAGTGCCGGCCCTGGAGTCAGAAGGACCTGAGTTCAGATCCAGCCTCAGACACTTAACACACACAAACAAAAACCTAGCTGTGTGACCTTGGGCAAGTTACTTAACCCCAACTGCCTTCCAAAAAAAAAAAAAGCCAAAGAATATGTTTTAAGGGGTGACTAGGTGGTGCAGTGAATAGAGCACTGGCCCTGGAGTCAGGGCCTTGAGTTCAAATCAAGTCTCAGACACTTAACACAAAGAAACTAGCCATGTGACCTTGGGTAAGTCACTTAACCCCAACTGCCCTCCAAAAAGCAAAAAAAAAAAGAGTATGTTTTAATATTTTTTTTTAAGCAATTGGGGTTAAGTAACTTGCTCAAGGTTACACGGCTAGTCATTATTTATGTGTGGGTACTCATTTTCTGAGGCCGGATTCGATCTCGGGTCATCCCAACTCCGAGGCCGGCGCTTTTACTCACTGCGCCACCTAGCCACCCCTTAATATTTTTTTTAACACAATAGTTGTTTCCAGATATATCTTCTCCCCTTAAAAAAAAAAGCCTTCTAACAAAGATCTTCCTTGCAACTCAGAAAAATGTTTAACAAGCCAACACAATGACTACATCTGACAGTGTAAACAGCTGTGGGCTCCCAATTCTCCAATAAAAAGAAGGATCTATTTCTTCACCTCTTCTCTGAAGTTAAGGTTGATCATCACAATTACTAAGCATTCGGGTTAATTTTAATTTTACATTATTGTAGCAATGTGTATATTATCCTCATTCTGCTTATTTCACTCTACATTAGCTTGTACAAGTTTTCTAATGTTTCTTTGCATTCCCCATATTTGTTATTTTTATAGTGCATTAACATTCACAAGCTGTAATTTCTTTAACATTCTCCAATCAATTGGCACCCAGTTTGTTTCCAGTATTCTTGCCATCACAAAAAAGTGCTATTGGGGATATTTTGGTAAACATAGTACCTTCTTATTGAGCTTCATATCTGTACTTAAGCATTCAGCTATTTTCAAATTGTCTCCCTAGATAGATCATATGCTCCTTGAGTGGAAGAGATCAAGTCCTAGAGCACAGATTTTAGTGGGCATTCAATAAAACCTGCTGATTAAATAAGTCCTTCCTCTGTAGGTGAATGTAAGGAGCCCCCACAATCCCCTTAAAGGGGCAGAAACAGTAAGAAAGGAAGTCACAAAAGAAACACACACTCCCATGTAAGATGATGGAGCTAGAAAAGCCCACCCAAACTAAAGAGAGCCCCGCCCCAGAAGGGATGCTCAGCCACAAGGACCAACCCTCTCTACTACAAATCCTGTCACTTATCCCATCAAAAATACTCACCTTCATCTCATTATGGAGAACCAGCTCCTTAAGGTTTCCATTCCTTCCATCTGTGAAGGGACCCAAATTCCCCTAGGCAAACAAAGGGAGCAGAGATGGCCATTGTTCAGAAGGAACCTCCAAGCATTCTTGTGGGGAATACAGGAAGAAAGGAGAATTTTTCTCCAAAATCAGAAGAGAGAAGCTAATAAAGGTGCATATAATCAGATGAGGGGAAAGGATTTACAGAGAGTTTTTCTCCTCACACAATTACTAACAACCTCAGAGAAACATACCCCTATACCTTCCACCCAACTACTCACACGTGCATGCATGCAATGTTTCCTCTTTGCCCTAGGGGCCAAAGTGACCCCAGTAATGATGCCAGAGGAGCAGGTACACTGGGTCACCCAGTTCTCTCATACCACCACCAGCATGGAAGATTGGAGAATACAGATGGAACTCTCTCGTGAGGAATTTCTTGCTTGTGTAGGGGAAGCTTCTGGGTATCCCACATACCAGTTCAAAGCTCAGAAGCATGCCTTTCAACCTTTCAATTTCTTCCCGAAGTTCTCTGATTAATTTTACATTTGCATCCTAAAACAAAAAGGACTGGGGATGAGCCGTGCCAGGTTTCCAGGTCCATGCAGCCAACTAGCAATCACAATTTCAACCACCCAGTAAGCAAATACTTTCTGCCACATAATTCAGGAAACATTACTAGAATTTTTCACTAAAATGATTTAAAAAGCCTTTAGAAATCTACTGAAATTTTTCATTCAAGATTCATCTAAATGACCTAACCATCCTTAATCTCCCCTTCTAGGTCATAATATACAAAGAAATAGCAAAAGGGTTGCAACTGAGGAGGAAAATAGTCTAAAACACATAAAACAAGAACAAATACAGAATGAATTTCTGCGGCACCCAGAAATTTACAATGTTCTTTCTTGAAATAAAAGTACATAGGGGAAGACCATACAAAGGCATGGTCTTATTAAAAAAATGCTATGTTAGCAAAGTCAAGCTCAGAAGTCAAAGAAGTCTTGCTACCCTGGGAGAAAATATTTAAGTCCCTCATCTTCTGGTACCAAGGCTGTTATCTGGGAATAACTACCTCGCCACCAATAGAGACTTGGGGTATAGGCAAGGTAGAGTTAAGCAAGGGGACAAGATATAGAAGTGTAGAAATGAGACCTCAGGGGCGGCTAGGTGGCGCAGTGAATAGATCGCCGGCCCTGGAATCAGAAGGACCTGAGTTCGGAGCCGGCCTCCGACACCTAATCCGCACAAACAAAAAACCTAGCCGTGTAACCTTGGGCAAGTTACTTAACCCCAATTGCCCTAAAGGGGCGGCTAGGTGGCGCAGTGAGTAAGAGCGCCGCCTCGGAGTTTGGATGACCCGAGATCAGATCTGGCCTCAGAAAATGAGCACCCACACATAAATAATGACTAGCTGTGTAACCTTGAGCAATTTACTTAACCCCAATTGCTTTAAAAAAAAAAAGAAAAAAGAAAAAAAAAAGAAATGAGACCTCAGGCCAACCTCAGAGGGCAGTACCATCAGTGGCACCTACCACTCCTATCCAGGGTTTCAGATGATAAGCTCACCTCATTCACACGTGGCTTGTTTATGATGTTTTTGGCACTGGATGCATATCTCAGTGTGCTCATGGTCTCACTGTAACTGGAGTTTGCAGGAGACACAGCTGAAGTAGGGAGAAGAAAGTTTAAGAGAATTACTAACCCCTCCAAACTTCATGTATCATACCACCTCCAATCTACCTAATGGAGATCTTCCACTGATAGCCCAACATGTGAATTTTTAAAAACTAGGAAAATGGACACGGCCTGGGAAGACATTGCCCATCCCTCTGGGCCAGAATATAACCCTTACACACAGAGCTGACCCAGTCTCACACTCACTGGCTACCATGATGGTCTTGGAATTGCCTCCTAGACTATCTTTCAGCAGCCAGGTCAGCACAGAGTCCCGATAGGGGATGTACGATTGCTTTCGAGGGACTCCACCAATACTGCCAGCCACCGAGGGAGAGCTGAGGCTCCCACTGTCTCCACCCTCACTGGACGTGCTATTTGGGCTCTGGTAACTGACGAACACCTGGGAGTTTTGTGCTTCAAAAAGAAGACAGAAGAAAAAAGAAAATTAAAAAGATCACATCTTGTAAATAAGGTTCTTAAAGAATTAAAAAGAAGCATTTCATTTCTTAGCCTTCTCAAAGACTTCCTGTCCTGCAGGAAGCAAGCTGTATTAACTGCTTGCATAATTCCTCTAAAAATGAAAATATAGTGCTGGGGATATGGCCCCAACTGTAATCCAGCGTAATACATGAATGTCAAAATGAACGAGCAATTTTTTTATATTTGAAACCATTAAGCATTAAGTGCCAGGCACTGGCAACACACAAGCAAAAACTCAACAGTCCCTGTCCTCAAGAAGTTTACATTCTACCAGGAAAAACAAAACGTACAGAGAAGAGGAATACAAAAGTAAATTTCGGGGCTGAGGGAGGGCAAGAAAGACAAAGAGCTGAGGGAATCAGGGAACTCTTGCTAGAGGTGAGACTTGGGCTGAGCCCTGAAGAAAGCCAGAGATTCTAAGAAGCTGAAACTAACAATTCCAGGTACAGAGAGAACATCAAGTCGGCCTGCTTGGCTGGGACAGAGAGACTGTATGGTTAACCCATCTTTGGAAAAGAATCCCTAAAAAAACTGAGGCTCTCCTCCAAGCAATGGCTATTTCCATTGCCCTCATCCTCACTGAAGAGTGACAGGAAGATCTGCTGGATCTTCTGACTCTCAGAAGGCTCCCTCTTCCCCCACTTAGTGATTTGGAGCGTTACCTAAGGTGGAGATGACAATGCCCAGAGTTACCAGGGACTTGTTAATGCTGGCACCTTCAGTGATCCGGTCCTTACAATAGCTGGGGTCTGCTCTTTCACTGAAAAACAAGCCAGGAAGGATGCAAGATTAGGAACGGATACCTCAATTCTTCCCAATCCCTGAATGCCTCATCAGGTCTCTCTTAGGTACAATGGAAGAGTGCTAAATTTGGAACCTGGGGCTTAGGTTTAAATGCCACCTCTACTACTTACTCAGTGTGACCTGGGACAAGTCATTTCTCTATGCTTCAGAATCCTCATTGCCAATGGGTAGGGTTGGACAAGAGGATTTATGAGGTCCCATGATCCCAAAAAGAAGTCCTGGTTGCATAAATTACTAAGCAGTTGAAAAAAAAAAAGAACTTTTGCTTCATTTAATCTTCCAGTAGTTAGGGGACACCCATCACTCAAGATGTTTTTGCCTATATGTAGTCATGAGGGCCCTTAAATTAGAATAGCAGGTAATCAATAAATCCATCAATAAGCATTTTTAAAATGAGTGCCCTGTGTGAGGTGCTAGGAATACAAAAGGAAAAAAAAACCATCCTTGATGTCCAGGAGCTCAAGAATAGGATTCCTTACCAATACACCAAAGACAGTATTAATGTCCCCCCTATAAAAATTTGTAAATTGGTTTCCCTTCTGGCCAGCTCCACAACAGAGATGGAAGGTTTGGTAACCCTGTGACTTCTACCCACCTAGATGGAATCTCAGCAACAAGTTGTTTCCAAATAATTTATTTCTTTTATACTTTTCTCAGGATGTATGCAAGGTATATAAAGCTAAAAGCTCTGCCAAAGTTCACGAGTAATTTAATGGGAATGTGAGCACGGCAGCTGCCTCAGACAGTCACCACCAGGAAGTGACACCTGGGACCCCACAAGGGAACCACGATTACCTGCCTGCCAGATCCACCAGATTGATTTTGCTGGCAATTTCAGAAGAGAGGTTGTTCTCCAGGACGGCCTAAAGGAAGAAACACATTTAAATGTCATCAGGTAAAAATAGATTAAGGCAACTAGGTTGCTCAGTGAGAGCCCTGTGTCTGGAGTCAGAAAGACCTGACTGGGTTATTAGTGTGCTATGTATAGTCCATGGCGTAATAAAGAGTCAGACATGACTGAATGACTGAACAACAAGGGAAATGCATTAGGCTTCAGGGTAGCTTTGTTTTACCATGGTTAGTTTTAGTCAGCTGCATGGCACAGAAGAAAGAATGCCAGATTTGCTCAACAGTGAGCTTTTCTGATTTAAGGTATCTTTACCAAGATAAACAAGCTATACATTTAATTAGCATAAATGGGATTTCATTGGAAGGCATAGGAGACACAAAAGAAACTTCATTAATTAATTAAATTAAATTAATCTCATTAATATGGAAAATAGTCCCCAATAGCTAATGAAAGCTTTTATTCCATATGAAATTATCATGGCTAAAATTTCTGCTAATTAAATAAAATGTTGAAAATTTCATTTATTTCACTTCTTGAATATATGCATAGTTAATGAGATTTCCTATGTATTTAGGGATACCCTGTGTCCCTGAATAAGGGATTGATTCAAATTTGTTAAAATAAGATACATTCAGTGAAGAGAGCACAGGCTCTGAAGTTGGGAGGACCCAAGTTCAAACCCAACCTCAGACACTTGACACTTAACTGTGTGACCTTGGGCAAATCACTTAACCCCAATTGCCTTGCCTTCCCCCTCCAAAAAAATAAAATAAAATAAAACAAGAGACATTCACCCAACTGATAATCATCAAAGGATATGAACAGGCAGCTCTCAAAGGAAGAAATCCAAGCTATCAACAAACATATTTTAAAAATCATTAATAATCAGAGAAATGCAAATAAAATCATCAGATTGGAAAAGTTGACCAAAAATAAAAAGGAAAAGACTAACGTTGGTGGGGATAAATAAAAATAGACACGTGAAAGCACTCACTAACGGAGGAAGTGTGAATTGGTCCAGCCATTCTGGGAAGTAATTCCGGACTATTCCCCCAAAGTTACTAAACTGTACATAGCCTTTGACTCTGATACCACTGCTAGGCCTTTACCCCAGAGATGGAAGAAAGAGGGAAAGAATTCATTAATAATAACATGCATATATGAATATACAGACATCCTTAGATTGTAAGCTCCTTGAGGGTAAGAACTGTCTTTTGCCTCTTTTTGTATCCCCAGGGCTTAGCAGAGTGCCTGGAACATAGTAGTCCTTAATAAATGTTAAGTGAATTGAATATAGCCCTTTAAATTGAAATGATCAATATTGATTCTATTTACAGTTGATTGAGCTTGTCCTGTAACTGCTTATGTTCTATAATTCATTTTGTTCTGTAATTGATAAGTCATGGGTCTCTGTCGCTGAAGTTGGTTCAGAATTCAGCTGGTCTATAATGAGTTATGTTCAGAAAGCAATTCTTGCCTCAAGGAATTTAACTGGCCTCTGGGAAGGCGTATGAACACAAGGAAGCTGGGCCTAATATCTTTACATCACCAAGCTCTCCTTCAAGGATGTCTGGTTTGCTGTCTCCAAGGCTGGGTCATTATCAGTAACTTTGCAGGGGGACCCAGACAATGAGCACTTAGTCACAAGGAAGGAAGGAGGGGTCATTGTTAGCCCCCATTATGAAACTTCCAACCAATCATGTTGCTCCCTGCACCTCACATCTATAACCAATCATACAATGTTCCCTGTGACTCAGTTATGCAATGACATCACCTACCCTGTTTTGTACTCTCTGAGACCTTATAAAAGAAAACTGTCACCCTCATTTGGGTTCTCAGCTCACTGAGGAAACTGGGATCTTATTTATAGGTAGATTTGCATTTCAACAATAAATGGACCATGTTCAAAACTTCTGTGCCTCAGTTTACCTAATTTTAACTGTTACAAAGGTTTGCAAAGTTCTTTACACATATTAACTTACTTAGTCCTTACAATAATCCTGTAAGGTAGGTGATATTATTATCTCCATTTTGATGAGGTAGGCAGTGTGTAAGTGACTAGCCCAGGGTCTCAATGCCTAATAAGTATCTGAGGCAGGACTGAACTCAGGTTTTCTTGACTCCAAATCCACTGCTAAATCTATCAAATGCTTCAACTTAGCAGTTGAAAAATATTTACTTTTTCTGGAGAAAAAGAAACAGAATCTAAGGGTGTATTTATCAGATGGGGAACAGCTGAACAAATAACAGTATACATGTATAATGGAATACTACTGTGATGTGAGAAATGGTAAAGAGGACAGTTTTAGAGAAACCTGAGAAGATTTATGTGAACTGTGGCTGAGGGAGGTGATCAGAACCAGGAGATCAACTTACAGTATAACAATGTAAAAATGAACAATCTTGAAAAACTTAAGAACTCTAATCAATGCAATAATTAGCCATAATTCCAAATGACAGATGATGAATAATTCTACTCAGTTGTTGACAGAGAAGTGAGTAAAATGAGACATATGGTTCTGGACAAGGCCAAAACAGGAATTTCATTTGCTTGACTATAAATATTTATGATAAAACTTTGATTTCCTTTCTTTTCCCTCCATGGGGTTTAGAAGAGGTAGAAAAAATAAAAAGTAAATATTGGGTAATTTTTTTAAATTGTAAAAATGAAAGCTATATTTCATTGAGGCAGCTAGGTAGAGGAGGTGACAGAGAATGGGACCTGGAGTCAGGAAGGTTTCATGACCCCATTTGGGGTTTTCTTGGCAAAGATACTTGAGTGGCTTGCCATTTCCTTCTACAGATGAGGAAACTGAGGCAAACTGGGTTAAGTGATTTATCCAGGGTCATACAGACAGTGTCTGAGAACAGATTTGAATTCATGAGGATGAGTCCTCCTGATTCCAAGCCCAGTGTTCAATTCACACAACTGCCGGCAGGAGGCATGTAGCAAGAATCTCTTTTCTACTGTGCCTTTATTCACTGAATATGAGTTCTCTGAGATGAGGCTCTTTCCTTTATATGATCGGTACAGCACCCCAAGGGTCACCCCTAGTCATCCCGATCTATATCTTGCCACTGAATCCAGATGGTTCCAGAGGAGAGAGTGAGTCTGGTGACCTTGCACAGCCCTTCCTTTACTTAAATCCAATTTACTTGCAAGTCATGGTATCACCAACCTGATGACATGGTCCTCTTTGAGAATGAAGAACAAGCAACAACCCCTGTGAGTAGTAGTAGAGATGCAACTGGAACTGGCCAGTTGAGCAACACAGCTTGTTCTTTCTTTCTTTGTAGTTTTTTTTTTTATTTTTTAGTTTGCATTTCCACAAGATTTTGAATTACAAATTTTCTCCCCATTTTTCCCCTAGTCACCACCCCAAAACAGCAATCCCACTGAATATCCCCTCCCCCAATCTGCCCTCTCCTATATCTTTCCCCATCCCAGTAGGGCACGGTAGATCTCTATGCCACAGTGCCTGTATGTCTTATTTCCCAGTTACATATAAAATAATAATAATAATATATTTTTAAACATTTGACTTTAAAACTTTGAATTCCAGATTCTTTCCCTACCTCCCTTGTCACCCATCCTTACTGGGAAGATAAGGAATTCAATATAGGTTGCACATGTGTAGCTATGCAAAACATTTCCATAGTGGATATATTGTTAAAGACTGACTATATTTCCCTCCATCCCATCCCACCCCGACTTGTTCTATTCTCTACTTTGATCCTGTCCCTTTTCAAAAGTGGGTGCTTCCAACTTCCCTCCCCACCAGCCTGCCCTCTCCTCCATCATCTCCTTTCTCATCCCCTTCCCCCCTACTCTCCTGTCGGGTGAGATACCGTATTTAGTATATATGTCATTTCCTCCCTAAGCCAAATTCAGTGAGAGTAAGGTTGACTCATTCCCTTTTGCCTTCCTGTTCTTCCCCTCCATTGTAACAGTTTTCCCTTGCCTCTTCTATATGAGATAATTTACCCCATTCTATCTTTCCCCATCACCTCTTATTATATTGCTCTCTCACCTCTTAATTTCACCTTTTAAGTATCATCCCTTCCTATTCAAGTGGTCCTATACATACATACATACACACACACACACACACACACACACACAACTTCAACTATTCCCTTCAACCATTCTCATATTGAGAAAAGTTTCATAAGTTACAATTATCGTTTTTTCCATGTAGGACTGTAAGTAGTTCAACTTTGATAAGTTCCTTATGATTTCTTTTCCCTGTTTACCTTCTCATGCTTCTCTTGCTTCTTATATCTGAATGTTAAATTTTCTATTCAACTCTGGTTTTTTCATCAAGAAAGCTTGAAAGTCCTCTATTTCACTGAATGACCATACTTTCTCCTGAAACATTATACTCACTTTTGCTGGGTAGGTGATTCTTGGATTTAATCCCAGCTCCTTTGATCTCTGGAATATCATATTCCAAGCCCTTCAATCCCTCAATGTAGAAGCTGCCAGATCCTGTGTTATCCTGATTGTGTTTCCACAGTAGTCAAGTTGTTTCTTCCTGGCTGCTTGTAATATTTTCCCCTTGATCTGGGAACTCCAGAACCTGGCTATAACATTCCTAGGAGTTTTCTTTTTGGGATCTTTTTCAGGAGGTGATCTGTGGATTCTTTCAACCTCTATTTTGCCCTCTGGTTCTAAAACATGAGGGCACTTTTCCTTGAGAATTTCTTGAAGGATGATTTCTAGGTTCTTTTTTTGATCATGGCTTTCAGGTAGTCCAATAATTTTAAAATAATCTCTCCTGGATCTATTTTCCAGGTCAGTGGTTTTTCCAATGAGATATTTCAAATTGTCTTCTATTTTTTTCATTTGTTTGGGTCTGTTTAAGAGTATCTTGATTTCTCATAAAGTCACTAGCTTCCATTTGTTCCAATCTAATTCTGAAGGAATGATTCTCTTCAGTGAGCTTTTGAGATTCTTTTTCCATCTGGCAAATTCAGCTTTTTTTTAAGGCATTCTTTTCCTCATTGGCTTTTTGAGCCTCTTTTGACATTTGAGTTAGTCTGTTTTTAAAGGTGTTATTTTCTTCAGTCAGGTTGTTTTCTCTCATTTTATAATTTTCTTGCATCATTCTCATTTCTCTTCCCAATTTTTCCTCTACTTCTCTTATTTGATTTTCAAAATTCTTTTTAAGCTTCTCTATGGCCTGTAAGCAGCTTGTTCTTCTCTTGGAAGCTTCTGGTGCAGGAGTTCTGACTTTGCTGTCTTCCTCCTGTTCCATCATGCCTTGATCCTTTTTGTCTCCAAAACAGGAATCTAAGGTTTGACTGTTGTGCTTGCCTTGCTTCCCTCACTTGCTCATGTTGCCACTCAATTACTTGACTTTTGAGCTTTTTGCCACAGTAGAACTCTGCTACCAGAGGGGGGAGCTTTGTCCCAATTGCTGAGGTTTTCGAAGCTGCCAGAGCTATAAGATGGGTGCCCTCTTTGAAGTCTCCACATGCTCTGGCAAACTGGTCACACATCCCAAGACCTCCACCCTAGACTGCAATCCAGATCCAAGCAGGTTAAAGCAAGAGCAATTACCCCTCAGACTGGTTGCTTGGTCCCCTACAATCTACAGACCAGGAGCTCTGAAGCAGCCACATGATAGTGGCAACACAGCCGCAGCGCCTTCTTCCTTCAAGGGGTAAAGGCCTAAACACACTCCCAAACTCCCGATTTACAAAGTCCACACTGCATTGACCTCTCACTTTGTCCTTAGCATCTATGGGTTGATAATTCTGGAAACTGCCACAGCTGTTGGTGATCTGAAGTCCCTCCTCCCAGTAGCTGGTTTTGGCCACCCTGAGGCTAAAACCTCGGGCATGCTTAGGGTTGGGCTCAGCACCCAACATACTGCGCTGGCCACTCCTTGTCTGGCTGCTGGGCTGTCCTCAGCAGGAGGTTAGCTTCTCTGTGTCATTTTGTAGGTTCTGTAGCTCCAAAGTTTGTTCAGTCATCTTTTACATGAATTGGAGGAGGTAGAAGAGGGAGCTCCGAGGAAGTCCTGTTTCTACTTTGTCATCTTGATTCCACCCCCCAGTGGGACTGTTAGGATGATAAATTTTGCTCTTTCTTTCTTCCTTCCTTCCTTTCTTTTTCTTTCTTTCTTTTTTCTTCCTTCCTTCTTTCTGCTGAAGCTTAGGGTGCTGGGAACTCTGAGGTGCATAGGGGTCTGCCTTGAAAGAATATGACCATTCAAGCCTTCCAGTCAAAGTATCGAGTTTATTGTGATGCCAACAGAAGCAGGCAAGATTCTACGTGAATCTGTGTATTTGACAAGGATGGGACTGACACTTTTATACAGAAAAAAAAAATTGTGAGAAGATCTGGATGGGATTAAGAAGTGACTCATAGCCTGGGGTGGGCCAGGTGCAAACAATGAAAGAAGTTATGCTGTCTGGCCTGACTTGGAGGACCACAGGGAAAAGAGAGGTAAAAAGATTGTTGTGTATTTAGGTACAAACGTGTGGAAAAGTTCAGCAGCAAAGACATGGTCTTTTCCTTTTAAGGGTCCAGTGCAAATCCTCATCACTTTCTTCCTTCCCTCCTTCCTTCCTTCCTTTCTTTTTTCCCTTCCCTTCCCTCTGTCCACACAGGGTATCATACCCTTACCTGTGGATGTTTTGACTAAAGGAATATAAATCTTGATCACTGAAACCTTGTAAAACACATCAGGTTTCAAGGGCTAGAGTTCTTTCTTAAGGGTCATGCCTCAAATCCGAATCACTCTGGCTCTCATTGATTGACCAACAGTAGGTCCCAGGCCAAGCCTCCCTTGGTCATCATTTGGGCCATGATTGGCTCAGACTGAATGTAAATAACAAACTGTTTCTGTTTTGGCCAGAAACCCTGAGGTTCTTCATCTCTCAGACTGGTTTTTTTGACCAGGTAAAAGAAGCCATTCTCTGCCTCATTTCTTACCTAGCTTTAATAATCGGTTTATAATGATTGGGAGTTGCCTCAGTCATATTGAGACCTGTTAAATATTTATTTTCTATCTCTTCCACCTCTTCTAAACCCCAAAGGGGAAAAAAAGGAAACAAAACCTTTGTAATGATTGGATGTTGCCTCAGTCATACTGAGACATGTTAAAGACTTTAATTTAAAAGGACTAAGGTCTCCCACTGCATCTAGCTATCTCCAGTCATCCTGATCTTTATCTTGCCACTGGACCCAGATGGCTCTAGAGGAGAGAGTGAGACTGGTGACTTTGCACAGCCCTCCCTCACTTAAATCCAATTCACTTGCATGCTATGGCATCACATTTCTGCTGTCATGGTCCTCTTTGAGAACAAAGGACAAACACAACAATAGGATAAGCACAAACCCCCCCCCCGTTATAAGCATAAAGTTCCTAAAAAGCTAGGGTGCTTTTCCTTTTAAATTTTAATTATCTCTCCCTAAAATGGAAGATGGACATGAAAGTGTTCTGAAAAATAAAAGGTGTCTTATAAATGAACTGGTATTATCACAATAACAAAAACAAGAATATGCATTTATCTGTATAACCCAATAAAGTTTGCAAAGCACTTTACAAATATTTCATTTTGTCCTCACAAAAGCCCTGGGAGATAGGTGCTATTACAATACTCATTTTATAGAAGGGGAAATTGAGGCAAAGAGAGGTCAAATCATTCTCCTAAGGTCACACAGGTAATAAATATATGAGCCAGGATTTGAACTCAGATCTTTCTGACTCCAGATTGAGCACTTTACCCACTATACCACTTAACTATACCCTCTAAATGCATGTGGTTTGTTTAGACTGTTAACAAGTCATCTCTCTACTGCATAAAAACAAATTAATACATGAGAAAGGAGGGAGAAAGACAGGGAAGAGAAATGAGATAGATGAATGTAAGGAAAAGAAAAGTCACTCAGACTTGAGGAAAAATAACTAACCTGTGTATAGTAGATGGTGAATATGGCATGGGATCTACTGCTGGCCTCATGAACATGGGTAGCTGCTGTGATTCTGTGTATACAAGGGAAGACAATAGGACAAGAACAACGTAAACATGGAAACCTTCAGAAAGCCAGAGGAAGAACATGAAATAGTACAGTTAAGACTGAAATATGACACTATCAAGATTTCTAGACTTTGGTGTAGAATCCTAAGGGAAGAAGCCTATACCAAAGTCAGGCTTCCACCTTCATGAAGCTACACTGAAGCAAGATGGTGGCTGAGTTGATTATCTAAAGTTCTTTCTCTGTTGTAGCTCCTATGATATGTTCTAATTTGTCTTCTCTGTCTTTGAAATCTCTAGCAAGGTCTCAGAGAAGGTGGATATAACCTCAGTAGCATGGCCCAACCCTAAGTTAGGGTAAGAACATTCTGAAAAGTGGTAGGAACAAAAGTTCCCAGTACAATTCTAGAAAAAGAATAAATAGGAAGATAGAATTTGTTGGACATTTCAAAGACAGAGATGACAAATTAGAATATATCATAGCAGCTTGAATAGAGAAAGAACTTTGAAAAATCAACTAAGCCACAAACTAACTTTCATGCTATGGGAGGGCAAAGCCAAGCCCAAAGCTCATTGTTGAATAGAATTATATTTTGATACAGTGGGGAAAGCTCCAGATTTAGTTCAAAGGGCCTGTGTTTGAATCTTAGCTTTTCCAGTTATATAATCTTAGCCATATCATATTTCCCCTCTGGACATCATTTTTCTCTTATGTCAAATGATAAAGTTTGTATTAATGATCTTAGATAAGATCCTTTCTAGCTCTAAATTTGATGATTCTAAAACTAATTCTATGATTCTAAAACTCTGGTTTCAAGAACAAGAAGAAGAGTCTTTAAACCCAGATCACCAACCCTGACAATAGATTTGTGCTCACAAGGGGCAGAAAAGCCAAAAACCAAGCAGTGATGGAGGTGACAAAGAAAACCATTACCTGTTTGCTACACCTTCTTCCAAGAGACCAATTATCTGCCTAGAGTTGGTAACCACATGCTGAGATAAGCCTGTTCAATTTATAAAAAGAAGAAGAAAAGGGAAATAATATTATTTCTTTAAGTTCAACTTACTCCATCCCTTGGCAGACAAGATCAGCTGAGCTCACATTTAATCATTCCTTTGTTCATTTATTTGACAAGTATCTCTAGGAGCTTAGAGTCACGAAAGCATAATTCACAGCACAGGTAACAATATGAAATATTACGTATATCATTAAGTATCAAATGAGTTGTTATTATCGTTGTTATTATTTGTCCTTCGTTCTCAAAGAGGACCATAACATCAGGGAAGTGATGCCATGACATGCAAGAAAATTGTATTTAGGTGAGTACAAAGTCCGTGCAAAGCTGTGCAAAGTCACCACCCTCACTTTCCCCTCCAGAGCCATCTGGGTCCAGTGGCAAGATACAAATCAGGACTACTGGAGATGGCCCTGGATACAGTGAGAGACTGTGGCCTTTTTAAGCTAAGGTCTTTAAGAGGTCTCAGTTGGACTGAGGCAACACCCAATCAGTGATTAAGGCCAGATAAGATATGAGGCAGAGAATGGCCTCTTTTATGCAGTAAAAAAAATATATCAATCCAGGAGGGGAAGACCCTCAGGATTTCTGGCCAAAACAAAAACAACTGCTATCAACTGGGGTCCAAACAATGACCAAGTGGGACTTGACCTAGGACCTGCGGTTGGCTAATCAATGGGAGCCAAAGTGATTTGGGTTTAAGGCAGGATCCTTAAGAAAGAAATCTAGCCTGTAAACCCTAAGATATCTTGTGACTTTTCAGCAATGAAAATTTACATTTCTTTGGGCAGAACACCCACAGGTAAGGGCATAATACCATATATAGACAGGGAGAGGGAAAGGGAGGGGAAGGGGGAGAGGAATAAACTACACAGATTCTTAGATGAATCAGGATTTCTCTCTCTAGTTCATTCAGAATCAGGGCTCCTACACTGGGCATTGTGGGGGATAAATCCAGGATGAGAATGTCTGCAAACATACAGAAGCCTGCAGGCTTATGTTTGTCTCCCTCAAGGTCTCAGCTGGTATGACGTAGTTCCCACCATCTCACAGTCTTAAAACTAGAGCTACCAACATAGAGACCCAACTGTTAACTGATTTAAGTAATAAGATCATAGATATTTATTTATTTATTGGTGAGGCAATCAGGGTAAAGTGACTTGCCCAGGGTCGCATAGCTAGTAAGTGTCAAGTGTTTGAGGACAAATTTGAACTCAGGTCCTCCTTCTGACTCAAGGGTTAGTTCTTTATCCAGTGTGCTATCTAGCTGCCCCAAGATCACAAATTTAAAGCTAGAAGGGGCCTTAGATGCCATTGACTCAGATACCCTCATTTTTCTTTTTTCTTTTTTTGCTTTTTGGAGGGCAGTTGGGGTTAAGTAACTTGCCCAAGGTCACACGGCTAGGTTTTTGTTTGTGTGTGTATTAAGTGTCTGAGGTCAGATCCGAACTCAGGTCCTTCTGACTCCAGGGCCAACGCTCTACTCACTGCGCCACCTAGCCGCCCTACCCTCATTTTTCAAATAAGGAATCTGAGGCCTACTGAGGTTAAGTCCCTAGGGTCACTCAGGTAGGAAAGCTAGGATTTAATCCCAGATCCTGCGACTTCAAATCCAGTACTCCTTCTACTGTACCACATTTGAGTTAGCATAAGTCTCTACTTTCAGTTCACTTGCCACAGTCGCCCATCACAATCAAATGCTGTTACATGAAGCCATAATCCAGAAAGAACATCAAGTTATGTGGTTCTCTTTTTAAGCTTCCATTTCTCTCTTTCTTGAAAACAGAACAAAGTACTCAACAACCCTAAAATAAAACTTGTGAAGTCCCTCCCTCAACAAAATTTGGAGTAGTGTGCTACATGGCCAAATGAAATAAATGAAAAAAAATCTGTCCCATTAATTCTTGTACCTAAAATCCCTACATTCTACCGCATTGCCATTTAATTATTTCACACAAATGTGACATTTTTCATCTCCCCCAACTATACCATAAAATTTTGAGGGTAAGACTATTATTTTCTTCTTATTTTTCTGTCTCTTAGGGTACCCATAGCTTCTCAATAAATGCTTATTGAACTAAACTGAATTGATTTCAAACAGGAAATAAATAACATGGCTCTAGAGATTAAAAACAAACATAGTTTACAAAAATAAAAGCCACCAGGGGGCAGCATTACGAATAACAGCAATAGAATGCTGGTTCAATACTTTTCACAGGTTTCTTATTCACCTGAATGATTCATGTATTACCTGGTGAACTCCTAACCCCACCCCTGCCCCCATAGCTTACACCATTTCTCTGACATGGAATGACTCCCCCTCACCCTCTCTACTGCTGTTTGCCATGATTTCCCCCAATCTGAATCTATTCATCCTATAAGGCTTTATTCATGGAAACCATGAAGCCCTCCACGATCCCAAGATGGTCCCACTTTTGATTCCATAGATCCCCTGTTTTCTGGGCCACTCATTTGACATTTACTATCATGTATGATTACCCTAACCTTTTATGTGAACATTTCTTACCACCCCAACTGGACTGCAATCTCTGTGAGGGAAGGGACTGTGCCTACTACTTTTTCATATCTCTCAATCTGCTCTTCTAAGGCTCTACTCACCACTCCTCTACAAAGAGCCCTTCCCTGGCCATCATTCCCCTACGTGTGTTCTTTCTTCTAAGAGAATGGAAGCTCCTTTAGGGCAGGCATTGTCTTTACTTTTGTATTTATTTATCTTGAATGTACTGATTCAACCATGCCCTTTCCCTCCTTAGGATATATGCTCCTTGAGGGCAGGGATATTTTCCTTCTATCCCTAAGGCTTAGCACAAGCTAGTGGTACACAGTAAGCACTTATAAACACTTGCTGATTGTTGACTATTTGTACCCCCAGCATAATGCTTGGCACACAGTGTTTAATAAGTGATTTTTCATTCATTCATCCATTCATTTATTCATTCATTCACTGCATCCCCTAAAGTTCCTAGAGTAAATGCCTTTCACACAACAAATATTTTTTTGATTAGCTGATTGCTCTTTTCACTTTCAAAATACCTTTCTTAAAGACGGCCAAAATTTGCTCAGGAAAGGGTGCAGAACTTATAATATATTGGAACCAATCTATGTGTTATCCAAAAAAGGGAAAGCAACCTGTGACAGAGATATTTATGGGTAGATTTAAAAAGGAATGGGTGTGTTCTCACATAGTTTTGTATAGGAAAATCAAACTAATGTCTAGGAAAAAAACAACAAATGGCAATATTCTCAAATTTCCATTTATTTCAATCTAGCATATGGGAATGAAAAACTGGAAAAACATTGTTGTCTAGGGTGACTGTAAAAAAAAAAATTATAGCCTAGGCTTCTATCACTGACTTTTGTTGTTCAACCACTGAGCTAATGACAGAGCTTGTGTCATGGTCAATTTAATGGGATCTGTAAATGCCATGATCTGGTCAAATGAGCAGGTGCTGACCTGGCCAAGAGTCCAGCATTTGGCCACTGTGGTGATTGGATTCTGCTCCTGTCATCCATCTTAGCTCACCAAATAGATAAAGCTGAAGAGGTATTTCTCCAGTGTATCCCCAGAGGCTGGCTCCTATAAGCCTATGTGTTAAAAGGCCCCAAGTGCCCAACTCATCAATGGCTTCTCCCTAGGGGTCTAAGGATGTTCACTTTCAGGAGGTCCCTGGGGGGGGTAACAAGACCTGACCCAAGAGCTGATAGTCTGAAAAGCATTACACAAAAACTCCTGCAAATACATGTCTTCCACTCCCCAACTTCTGAAACTGACAGTAAGTGATGGGCAGGGGAGTCATGTAATATCATATAAAACTGCCCAGTTTTTATTTTGGTCTCAGCTCTCAGGGCTTATGGAGCTTATTCTGGATTTTGCTTCCCATCCCTTCCTTCCCAGGTCTTTCTGTCCCAGGCCCTGGCTACAGATTTGGAGGTGTGCATTATAACAATAGTCTTACCTTGTACATAAGGGCCTGTCTCTGGGTGTTCCCTGACCCGAAGGGTGTAGGGCTTTTTCTGATCAGACTGTTTCAGCAGATCCCGTACTCTCTCATTGTAGATTTCTAGGAAACTAGAAGAAAAAAGGAAAAAGATGCAAGTGTTCATTCTTGGTCTAACAGGAAAAGAGATGGGCTAAGGATCAGCAGGCTTTAAATCAAGGTCTAGTTTTGCCTCTGAATATGGTGACTACATGACCATGGACAAATCAGCTCCTCATTTTATTTATCAATAAAATGGGTTCAGCCTAAAATGTGAAAAGAACAATAGACAGGGCGGCTAAGTGGCACAGTGAATAGAACACCGGCCCTGGAATCAGGAGGACCTGAGGTCAAATCCTGTCTCAGACACTTAACACAAAAACTAGCCATGTGACCTTGGGCAAGTCACTTAACCCCAATCGCCCTCCAAAAAGCTAAAAAAGAACAATAGACTTTGAATCAGGAGACATGGAGTTAAGTCCTGGCTGTGTGGTAAATGGCAACTGATTAACTTTTGGAGTCCTCAGTTGTCTCAACAATAAAATGAAGAGGTTGTACCAAATCATGCCTTCTTAATTAGATTTCAGGGGGTACATAAATTTGGATGGGAAAAATTACATCTTTATTTTCACTAACGTTCAACTGAAATTTAGCATTTCCTTCTATTGTTATTTTTTCTAAAAACCATATTATTTTGAGAAAGGGTCCACAGTCTTCACCAGATTGCCCGGGCAGGATGGAGGGGGGTAGGGGGGAGGGTCAATGACACAAATAGAGGTGATTTGTTTGACTTTTGGAGACTTGGCTTCCCTAGCTAACAGGAGCTCTGACCTACTCCATTTCTAGTCTGGACCAGTTCACCTTTCCTTAGGCAGCCCCCACCCTGCCACAAGCACTCCTTGCAGCTTTCAGTAGCTCACCAGAATTAGTAAAGGTACCCAATTAACTTTCACCCTACTGCAATCAACAAGCATTTATTTTTATTTTATTTTATTTGCTTTTTGGAGGGCAATTGGGGTTAAGTGACTTGCCCAAGGTCACATGGCTAGTTTTCGTGTTAAGTGTTTGAGGCCATATTTGAACTCAGTTCCTCCTGACTCCAGGACTGGTGCTCTATTCACTGCGCCACCTAGCTGCCCAACAAGCATTTATTAAGCGCCATCTACATGCCAGGCACCAGGTAAACGACAGTCCTTGCTCTCAAAGAGTTTATAGTCTATTGCAATTAAGAACTCTGAGCTCAAGTGATTCACCAGTCTCAGCCTCTCCAATAGCAGTGATAACAAAACAGATGCCCCTATGCCCAGCCACCAAAAAGGAAGATTGAGAACCTGTGGACTAGAAAATATAAAGGGCTCTTCCAGCTCAATCATTCTATGGTTTGAAAGATCAAAGAAGATAATATAAGTCAAGTGCTTTGTAACCCTACAGGATTCTATCAATGTAAACAGAATTTTAAAAAGAGTTTATGACATTTGCAGTTGCTACTTCACAGGAGTTTTATTTCCATAGAGACTGGAGTTCAGCACTCAGGAGGCAATTTAAACTCAAAAGGACTGTGCACCATAGCCATCACAGGATACACTATGCCCATGAAGTTAAAAAAAAAAAGGCAGAATTATAGAATGAGCTGGAAACAACCTTAGGGATCATGCAGTCCAGCTCCCCACTTTACAGGGCCAGGAGGGGCAGAGTCTTGCCCCAGGTCATTCAATTAGCAAAGCCAGAAGATAAGACCCAGGTGTCCTGACTCCAAGACCAATCCTCTTCCACTGTCATGGGGTCAGACATGAGGTGTTACTATTGATTAAAATGGCAAAACGTAATATTAAACAAAATCATACAGCAAGATTTTAAATGAGTGTATTATCTCCTTAGGGCTAAGAGTCACAAATATAGACTTGCAGAGTAATGGCAGATATGGCAGAGCATGTGGACAGTAGCAGTGGCTGGAGAGAGAAAAAAGAAGCAGGTTTTGGAAAAAGAATGTGAGAAGAGGGGCTGGCTAAGTGGCACAGTGAATAGAGCATCGGCCCTGGAGTCAGGAGGACCTGAGTTCAAATCTGGCTTCAGACACATAACACTTACTAGCTGTGTGACCTTGGGCAAGTCACTTAGCCCCAATTGCCCTGCCCTCCCCCTCCAAAAAGCAAAAAAAAAAAAAAAAAGTGAGAGGAGACAGAGAACTTTCTTCTTCCATAGAAAGTCTTCCTCAGGTGGGGGGGATAGGAAGAGAAAGAGAGACAGACGGAGAGAGATAGAAAGAGAGGGAGGGAGGGAAGCAGAGAAGGGGAAGGAAAGAGGGGGTGGGGAGGGAAAAGGGGGCAAGGAGGGAGGGAGAGAGAGCCAGCAGCATAACTCACAGCTATAGATCAAGTTATGGGGCTAGTGTGGAGCAGTGGAAAGAGAGCTGGGTTTGCAGTCAAAGGATTAGGGTCTGAATCCCAGGTTCTGCCATAATTTATCCTATGACCTTGAACAAGTCACTTATACCCTGGGAGTCAGTTTCCTCACCCATAAAATTAGGGGGCTGGACTAGATCACCTCAGAGGTCCCATCCCAATTTTATATCAATGGCCCCAAGACTTTGCTATAGGTCTCAGCTGTCATAAACCCAATCTGACAATCAAGAAAATAAAAGAAAAGAGATGAGAGCTTTTGTCTTTGAAGTTAGGAAAGAAGAAATAGAGAAATACTAGGAATCATAAGGTGGCCCAGTGGATAGAGTGCTGGGTCAGAAATCAGGAAGGCTCATCTTCCTGAGGTCAAATCCAGCCTCAGACACTTACTAGCTGTGTGACCCTGGGCAAGCCCCTTAATCCTGTTTGCCTCAGTTTCCTCATCTGTAAAATGAGTCAGAGAAGGAACTGGCAAACTACTCCAGTATCTTTGCCAAGAAAACCCCAAATGGGGTCACCAGGAATTGAACATGACTGAACAACAGCAGGAATCATAAAGTTATGGTCAAAATAGTGCCTACTGGTTTAAAGCAAGTGCTACTGATTTGAAGAAAATAGTTTTATGGAACAAAAAAAATCTATTTTCTATAATACATGTTATATACACACATATTTACATACTATATATATATATAGTGTTATTTATCCATGTGTGTATATAATATTTATAAATGTAGCTTATATGTGCGTATATATACACATACACACCTACCATATAGAGCTCTATCGTGAGGGAATCATTCAGTAGCTTTAAAGCATCAGAACAGTGAGATGTATGATTGGGGTGCCATGCTGGGTAGGGATATTTGTTGCTATGGCGTCAGCAGTTCAAAAGTTGAATCACATTCCTCATCAGCTCTCCCCACCTTTTCACACTGTAATACAAAGTTTCTGGTTGCCTCCCAGAGAACAAACCTGGAAGGCCAGCCCTGATAAGAAAGACCAAGAAGGGACACACGACCCCATGAAGGGTAAAAGAAAGATTAACCACATAGGCTGGGTCGGTCCACACGAGACCTGCTCAGGAATACACCTGCAGAGGGGTGAGGAAGAAGTTATAAGCGTTATGGAGCCCTGAGCATTGGAGTGACCAGAAACAGGACAGCACTGGTGAGGGTGCCTACATCTTGAGATAAAATGGAAATAGAGGATCTAGGCCTCAAAACTTGACAGGTTCCTACCTTACTCTTATCCTGCAGGATGAAGGAGAGTTGGAATAGTCATCTTCCTTTGAGAAGAGGCCCTGTACAAACCAGAAGATTAGGTGTTTCCCATGTTATTTCAACATAAAGGAGTAGAAAACGGGGTCTATTTTGACAAAGGGTCCAGACTGAGAAGAGATTTCTGTACCTCACATATCCGTGGTGTTAACCCCAAGGAGGCCTGGGGAGGAGGAGGAAAAAAAACAATTACTTTGTGCTCTCTAATTCTGTCTGCTTCACTATGCATCAGCTCACATAAGCCTTTCCAGGTTTTTCTGAAATCATCCTGCTTGTTATTTCTTACAGCACAATAATATTTCATTACAATCATATACTAGAGTTTGTTTAGCCATTCCCCAATTGACGAACATCTCTTTAATTTCCAATTCTTAGCCACCACAAAAAGAGCTGCTATAAATATTTTTGTATAAATAGGTCCTTTTCCCTTTTGGAGGGGTGTCTTTGGTATAGAGACCTAGCAGCAGTATTATTAAATCAAAGGTATGCACAGTTTTATAGCCCTTTGGGCACACAGTTCCAAATTGCTCTCCAGAATGGCTGGATCAGTTCACAGCTCTACCATCATTGCATTAGTGTCCCAGTTTTCCCACCTCCCCTCCGGCATTTCCCTTTCATGTCATATTAGCCACTCTGATAGGTGTGGGGTGGTACCTCAGAGTTGTTTTCATTTGCATTTCTCTGATCAAAGGGTAAAATATTTAGAGCATTTTTTCATGACTATAGATAATTTTGATTTCTTTGTCTGAAAAACTGCCTGCTCTTATCCTTTGACCATTTATCAACTGGGGAATGACTTCTATTTTTATATATCTGACCCAGTTATATTAAGAAAATGAGGCCATCGGGCAGCTAGGTGGCGCAGTGAATAGAGCGCCGGCCCTGGAATCAGAAGGACCTGAGTTCGGAGCCGGCCTCCAACACCTAATCCGCACAAACAAAAACCTAGCCGTGTAACCTTGGGCAAGTTACTTAACCCCAATTGCCCTAAAGGGGCTGCTAGGTGGCGCAGTGAGTAAGAGCACCGGCCTCGGAGTTTGGATGACCCGAGATCAGATCCGGCCTCAGAAAATGAGCACCCACGCATAAATCAAATGACTAGCCATGTAACCTTGAGCAAGTTACTTAACCCCAATTGCTTTAAAAAAAAAAAAAAAGAAAGAAAGAAAATGAGGCCATTATCAGAGATACTGGTTGCAAAAAATTTTCCCCACTTTTCTGCTTTCCTTATAATTTTGGTTATATTGGTTTTGTTTGTACAAAAACATTTAATTTTATATAACCAAAATTATCTATTTTACATTTTGTAATGCTCATAGAGGGATATTCTTAAGGGCCTCACCTATTTGTTTTACTTAAGTAATGAGGGCTGGCCTAGAGCTAAATCCTCAAGCCCTATCTCCCACCCTATTCCCCTTCAAAAGATTCCACACACCTCTCATATATACAGCTTAGAAATTTGACCGCGCTAATCTTTGACCCTGGGCATTGCCCAGGTTAGCACCAAGGATATTGCTGGTTTTTATCATAAAATCAAAGCTGTATAGAGATCTCTATCACCAGGCGGCAGGTTTAAATCATATCAGGAATTCAGGCTACTCATATATATGGGCTATCAAAGAAAGTCATAAAACACTCCTACATGTTATAAGGTTCACTAAATCCAAGTCCCAGCTAAAATTTCATCTTCTATAGGAACCCTTTCCTAATCTCCCTTAAAGCTAGTGCCTTCCCTCAGTGGTTATCTCCAATCTAGCCCAAATAAATCTTGTTTGTACAACAGTCATTTGCACATTGTCTCACCCATCAGACTGTGAACTTCTTGAGAGAAGGGGCTCGGTTTTTTTGCTCCCGCTTTTCTTTGTATCCCCAGCACTTAGCTGGTATACTGTAGGTGATTAATAAATGCTTTCCAATTTTATTGCACATTCTAAGCATTGCAACTAACAAGCTGTCATCTGGTGACAAAGACAGACACCTAGCCACTCAATCTGAAAGGAAAGGCATATTATGCCTTTCATTCATTCCACAAACATGACTAATGTCTGTGCTAGGCCTTAAGGGAAATGAAAAGCAGTCATGCATGCCTCACTCTGCCAGGAGTGGGGAGGTATGTTTGCCCATATAACTGTGGCACATAATAGATCAAGGAAGGTATCATGGCATAGGGGCCATCTGAATTGCATCTCAATAGATGGGTAAAAATTCGTTAATTGAAGTGGAGAGGGAGAACGTGACAAAAACAGGATGGGAACAAAGGGACCAAGGTAAGAGAGAGCACCCAGTGTGCTTGGAGATCAGTATGTTTAGAGACCACAGTGTGGTAAGTACAAGGAGGGAAATCACGTGAGACTAGACTAGAAAGGGAGAGCAGCACCAAACTGTGGGGGGGTCTTGAATGACACATAAAGAATTTGAAATTTTAAAATATGTACATAATAGTTCTGATTGGCTTTTCAATTTGAAGTACTTTCAAAATGTTTGTTTTTTATAATGTGAACCTATATAAAATTCTTCAGTGAATTCTGAAATAAAACCTTGCTCACAGAAAAGAAAATATGCATGTGTGTGTACACATGTGTGTGTGCATGCATGTTTAAACCATGAGTTGTCCCCAAATACAAATTCTTATTTCCTACTTGCTTTAAAACCCTATTCAAAATCCACCTCCCCCAGGAAGATAAGCACAAAGACCAAGATCACTCACCGGAGTCCCTATCATCGTGTATGTCTTTCCCGAGCCTGTCTGCCCATAAGCAAAGAGGCAGATGTTGTAGCCTTTGGCCGCTCCTGAGAGCACCTCTGTCCCCAGATCCTGGAACACCTGCAATAGTAAAACACAGGAAGGTCCCTGAGTGACTGCAGTCCTTCCACTAGGGGGACATGGGTTGATTTTTTTTTTCAATTAATCCATAATGCCCAAAATGCCCATTTTACCAGAATCATTAACTCTGCCATCTGAAAAAGACAACTAAAGGCAAACAATATAAATTGTATGGGGATCACTTGATACCGGGGACATTCACATGAATATGCACATGAGGGTACAAATTAATGTATTTACATCCAAGCTCTACCTGAGATACATACACGAATAAATATGATCCCCGCCTAAGACAGCACTTTGCATGGGGTAACCAGAGCACAAGAAATATTTGTTCATCTGATTTGTCACAGGCATCAAAGAACCAGAGAAACTAACTGGAGCATTTTTAAAAACTGGTGACCTGAGAATAGGACAAGAATCAAAATCTACAAAATAGATGCCCATCAATTAACTGCAGAGTGATTGAAAAAAATATGGAGTATGAATATAATGGACTCTTAATTACTGTGTAGTAAGATGTGATGAATTCATAAGAATAGAGAGAACCTTGGGAAGGTTTGTATGAGATTATCCAGAACGAAGCAGGCAGGACAAAGGGAGCCACCCATCCAGTGACCACAATATAAAGAGACACAGTACCGAAAGATGTAAGTGACCAATCTTGACTCCAGAAAAATGATGGTAAAACACACCTCCCCATGCTTGACAGAGGCGATTAATAACAACAGTAATAGTGATATTTTATATCACCTTAAGGTCTGCAAAATGTTTTACATGTCTTATTTCATTTGCTACAACAACCCTGAGAGCTAGATACTATTATTATCCCCATTTTAGAGATGCGAAAAGTAAGGTTGAAAAAGGTCATGTGATCCAGAGTCACCCAGCTTGGACGTGTCCAAGTTAGGATTTGAACTCAGGTTTTCTGATTCCAAATCCAGCACTCTATCCCCCCGCCCCCACCTAGCTACTTCAGTTATGGGTGGTAAAACCACAGGCAGGGTGAAACATGTATCAGGCAAAGCAAAGGCTTTGCTTAGTCTTGCTACTATGTGATGGGGTATGTCACTGTAAAGTGATAATGATGAGAAAGGGCTAAAAACTGATACAATCAGATAAATAGGAAAAGATTTTTTAAAAAGTTGGAATTCTCAGGAAGAGGTTTGGAGAACAGGCTCTGCTCCTGTTGTTAATGCAATCCTTCACATGCTAGTCAGAGAAGGAAGTGCACCTGAAATCTTTATTACCAAAAACTTGTGTTATAACATCCAGCTTCCTGACTCAGCTCTGCAGTCCCATTGCGGCTGATACATCTGACCTCAAGCACTGCCTGTCTCATGGACAAGGAGAAATCAGAGTTAATAATTACCCAATGTGTTCCTTCCCCTCTAAACCTCCTTTCCAGTATCTGCCACCTTCTCATTCAAGTAACCAGATCCCCTACCATCAAAAGGCAGAACATACCTGACCAGGCTATTCCAGGTTAGTTCCCCATGGACCACCAAACCAAGTAGCTGACTCTAGTTAAAAACCACGTAGGAACCAAAAGTCTATTCTGTGCACAAAGACAAATATGAAATAGTCCTTGCCTTCAAGAGAAGTAAGCTGTTTTCCAGTAAAAAGTCTCAGGAACCTGGACTCAGGCAGCTCCATGGGCATCTGCCCTGTGGGTCCTCTCTACCTATTCATTTCCTACTTGAATGAATTTCAACTATCAAGTTTTTTTTTTCTCCTGATTATTCACCAGGAGGTCCAGAGTCAGTATTACAGAAATGGATATGGGGCATCAAAATCTCCAATCTGGAGAGTTTTTATACATATAATCATAGAATTTTAGAACCAGACCAAACCGAAACCTTTCTACCAAATCTGTGAATTGCCCAAGGACCACACAGTGACTTCTTAGAATCCAGGGATGTGCTGATAAATGTCTGACAACCAGCTCTCTAGAGGGAAAATAAATGCAATCATGATACATTTCTAGGTTTATTAACATTTTCTCCATCATTTTTTTTTTTACTTGAATCTTGAGTGTTATATTTTAAGGCTTTGTAAAACAAAGACTCTACAGCTTGAAATCTGTATAAGTTAAGGGAAATATAATCTAGGGTTCCAGTCTAAATTTGGTCTGTTAATCAAACCAGTCCATGGTGATTCCTGGTATGTGTCTTCCAAATATCCGGGCAGCAATATGTCATTCTGCTCTCTGCTGTAAGCCCGGAATGGACAAACATTAGGCTTAAGACTCCTCCTGTTTCCAACTGAGAATGTTGACTTCTGGCAGAATGGTTACCAACCATATGCCCTGGACCACACTACTTTCTTCTTAAATTCAGGGAAAAACCTCAAGGCCAGAATTGTAGCTTTCAAAAGATCTCTGGAACTTGATGAGAGTGCTTCTCGAGGACTTTCCATAATACTGAATAGCCAGTCAATGAACAGAGAGGGAAGCATCAACATCTGGGTTTTCAAAGCCGGGGGGCTCTCAACAACGGCTTCCCAGAGTCTCATCTGGTCAAATCACACAACACTTCTCAAAGTGAGCCCCCCTCCATCATTTTTTAAAGTCTACACAATCAACAAAACAATAAATGCAAGCCCTGATTTATGTTGTTCAGTCATTTTTCAGTATGTCTGATACTCCATGACCCCATTTGGAATTTTCTTGGCAAAGATACTGGAGTGGTTTGCCATTTCCTTCTCCAGTTCATTTTACAGATAAAGAAACTGAGGCAAATGGGGTTAAGTGACTTGCCCAGGGTCACACAGCTAGTAAAAGTGTCTGAGTCTGGATTTGAACCCAGGAAGATGAGTCTTCCTGATTCCAAGCCCATCCACTGTGCCACTCAATCATCCCGGTGTTTGCCTATTTCCCAGGTGTAAATGCTCACACCAAAAATATAATAATGGGCTCTCCTGGGCTCTAACACGTCCCTGGACAGCATCCTCTAACAAGTGTATTATATCCCCAGATCATCAGGGAGACAGCAGTCTAGTTCCTGGCAAAAGTGTGGCTTCCAAGTCAAATTGCCACTATGCTCAGCCAGGCAGCCAGCCAGATGGAGACCCTGCATCATGAGGAATTTACAAGCTTTGCTCTGGTTCTGCTTAGAGGGGGCAGAGACATTCAATCCTTAGGAAGGGCTTGGAGAAGAATGAAGTATCTGTTTGGTTCTGGCTAAATCTGTAGAACATTCTGTTGTTTTGATTTTTGCTCTAACTCAATCATTTCAGAAAATAAATAGTTTTGCTTCCAGTTTGAAATGGAACCTAGGCAGTTTGGCAGTATAGTAGACAACGCACTAAATCTGGGAGTTTGGAAGACCTGAGTTCATATCCTACCTCAGACATTCACTGTGTGACCCTGGGGAAATCACTTAAACTTTCTTAGCCTCAGTTTCCTCATATGCAAAATGAGGATGATGTTTATTTTTTTTTGGAGGGGGAAGGTAGGGCAACTGCGGTTAAGTGACTTGCCTAAGGTCACACAGCTAGTAAATGCTAAGTGTCTGAGGTCACATTTGAACTGAGGTTTTCCTGACTCCAGGGCCGGTGCTCTGTGCACTGTGCCACCTAGCTGCCCCGGGGATGATTATTAATAGCACCTACCTTCCAGGGCTGCTGTAAGAATCGTATGAGGTAATACATATAAAATATTTTGTAAACCTTGAAGGATTATGTAAGTGGAAAGGGAGGGAACAAGCACTTACTATGTGCCAGGCACTCAGCATTTTATTAATATTATCTCATTTGATTCTCATAATAATCCTGGGAAATTGGTGCTATTATTATCCCCTTTTAACAGTTGAGGAAACTGAGGCAAATAGAATTAAATGACTAGCCCAGGGTCACACAACTAGTAAGTGTCTTAGGTCAGATTTGAAATCAGGAAGATGAGTCTTTCTGGCTCCAGACCCAGTACTCCATCCAATGCAACACCTATCTATCTATCTATCTATAAATTGGTCATTATTATTAAATTTTGGTGAGGTTCATCAAAATTTCTGAAAATTCTACTCCTAGACTGCAGGTCAGTCTGGGTTCTTAGAGACTATAAATTCTTTGGCCATTGCAATCCACAAAACAAAGAGTCCTATAAGTCACTCTGTGACTTTTTCAGTGACAGACTCAAAGTAGAAGGAAAAGGAACTCGGTTTCCTCTTTTCACAGTTTCATAAACTTTCCATAAACATTAATTTAACTTTCGGTACCCCAAGTGTGAGAGTCTTATCTATTACAAGAGAGAATGAACTCTATTCACACCGATATATTCTCTATAAATCAAATGAGAAAATGTTAAGTAAGTCTGCAGTTCAATTTGGAAGGTTGGCTCAATGGTTCTCTTTAAAAAAGAAGATAGAACAGTTGGTGGGATTGGTTTCATTGTGCACCCAAAGGGAATATGAACCAACACTTCATGGAATACTGTATCATTTGGCTTTGTAGTGCTGAAGATAAGCGTAAGTAAAAGGGCTACCAAGAACATGTAACTACACCTCTTGTTCCAAAATCTGTTGTAGAAGTTGAAGAAATATGTATATGAAGTATATGAAGAAATAGGCAAGATCTTCCAAACCAAGTCAACAGGGGGTCAAGATTAAGACACAAAATAGTCTAAAAGTTTATAGACTACTCAGAAACTTTGAACATAAATGTATGTACACATACACACATACACATATGCACATATATGTATTAGTATTGTGTGAGCATATGAACATACATAAATAAAATTAATAGCAACCCAAAAGAATCATCCCCAAAATTAAATTGTCTGTAGTTTACTAGAAGGTTGGGAAAACTAGAAAACAATAGGGCACAACTAGGTGTAGACCAACATCTCACACTATATACCAAGATAAGGTCAAAATGGATATATGATTTAGACATAAAAGTAGACACCATAAGCAAATCAGGAGAGCAAGGAATAGTTTACCTGTCAGATCTGTGGAGAAGGGAAGAATTTATGAACAAATATGAGACAGGGGATATTATGAAATGCAAAATGGATAATTTTGATTACATCAAATTAAAAAGGTTTTGCACAAACAAAACCAACACAACCAAGATTAGAAGGAAAGCAGAAAGCTGGGAAACAATCTTTACAGCAAGTATCTCAGATAAAAAGATCATTTCTCAAATATCTGGAGAACTGAGTCAAATTTATAAGAATACAAGTCATTCCCCAATTGATAAATGGTCAGAGGATATGAACAGGCAGTTTTCAGATGAAGAAATCAAAGCTATCTATGATCATATAAAAAATTCTCTAAATCACAATATTGACAAGAGAAATGTAAATTAAAGCAACTCTGAAGTAGCAGCTTACAACTGTCAGAGTGGCTAATATGAGAGAAATATAAAATAACAAATGCTGGAGAGGGTGTGGAAAAATTGGGACACTGACGCACTGTTAGTGAAGTTATGAACTAACCTAACTATTCTGGAAAGCAATTTGGACTATGCCCAAAAGGCTACAAAACTCCATATCCTCTGACCCAACAATACCAATACTAGGTTTGTACCCCCAAAGAGATTTTTTTGGAGGGCACTTGGGGTTAAATGACTTGACCAAGGTCACACAGCTAGTTTTTGTATTAAGTGTCTGAGGCCAGATTTGAACTCATGTCCTCCTGACTCCAGGGCTGGTGCTCTATTCACTGCACCACCTACTCGCCCAAGAGATTTTTTTAAAAAGAAAAAGAACCTATGTGTAGAAAAATATAACACCTCTTTCTGTGGTGGTCAAGAATTGGAAACTGAGTGTATATCCACCAAATGGGGAATGTCTGAACAAGTTGTATATGATTGTGATGGAATATTATTGCACTATAAGAAATGATAAACAGGATTCTTTTGGAAAAATCTGGAAAGACTTACATGAACTTATCCAAAGTAAAGTGAGCAGAAGCAAAAGAACATTATAAAAAAAGAAAAGAAAAGAAATTCTTCTGGGGAGGCTAGATGGCACAGTGAATAGAGCATGGGCCCTGGAGTCAGGAGGACCTGAGTTCAAATCTGGCCTCAGACGCTTGACACACTTATTACCTGTGTGACTTTGGGCAAGTCACTTAACCCCAATTGTCCTCCCCCCCCAAAAAAAAGAACATTGTACACAGTAGCAGCAATATCATATGATGGTCAACCATGAATGACTTAGCTATTCTCAGCAATATAATTTAAGACAATCCCAAACAACTTATGATGAAAAATGCTATCCTCCTCCAGAGAAAAACACTAATGAAATCTGAATGCAGACTTAAGCATACTTTATTTTAATTTTATTTTTTGGGGGGGCTTTTCAGGGGGTTCTGTGTTTTCTTTCACAAGATGACTAATATGGAAATGCTTTGCTTGACTGTATAATCTATATCAAAATTGCTTGCTTTCACAATGAGGGGGTTAGGGAAGGAGGGAGAGAATTTGGAGCTCAAAATTAAAAAAAAAATGTTAATGATTGCACATGTATAACCTATATCAGACTGTTTGCTGTCTTGGGAAAGGGGAGGGAGAAAAATTTGGAACTTAAAATCTTATTTTTAAAAATGACTGCTGAAAACTATCTTTACATGTAATTGGAAAAGATAAAAATACTATTTGCATTTTTAAAAGAATATTAAAATATTTTACATGTAATTGAAAAAAATAAAATAATAAAGCACCCTATATTAAAACCTATAATCTTTTGTATCTATATAGAGAAGAGACCAAATTTAGGACTTCAGGAAGCAAGAGATGGGAGTACACAAGAGAAAGCCGAGTCCCGGGGTATAGTGACCTAGCGGGACCTCTGCTTGTACATGTACTCCATGATCTGGGGACAATTTATGTTTGATTTAGAAAAAAAATGTCTTCAGGAGCATAATACCAAGAGAAGACAAAGAAAAATGTTTTAACTGTGGCCTTAATCATTCACCCTAATTTGATTTGTCCTCTTCCTTCCCCATTCACCACTCCACAGCTACTAGGAAGAAACTGTGCAGGGTTCTTTTTGTCTCCCTGAAGCTGACTGGCCCAAACTCTCCAAGTCTGAGGAAGAAAGAGGCATACAACCTTCTTTGTCAAATTTCTGACATCCACAGCATTCCATGTTTCTTTACAGTGCTCTAGTGGGAAGTCAGAACAAAAAGCCTCTCAAGGAAGAGAAGTCTAGGTACATCCAGACACGTACATCCAGACACGTACATCCAGACACGTACATCCAGACACGTACATCCAGACACGTACATCCAGACACGTACATCCAGACACGTACATCCAGACACGTACATCCAGACACGTACATCCAGACACGTACATCCAGACATGTACATCCAGACATGTACGTGCTATTTCTGCCCATCTCTCACAGCAAGCTAACCATAGTAAGCTTGGATAATTAGGAAGGAAAACTAAGCAAAAAGCCATTTTACACCTGCCTCTTCTCCAAGCTAAGACATTTTATAAAGAAATTTTATAAAACATAACTTGAAGATCACATATTAGCTCAAACATCAACCAATGTTTATTACAGAAATCAATCAGGCTGAATCTATGACCTTGAGGGATTTTGTAGAATACTAGATGATAAGTGGGCAGGTAGGTGGCACAGTGGATAGGGACCTGGAGTCAGGAAGACCTAAGTCCAACCTCAGATACTAGTTGTATGACCCTGGGCAAGTCACTTGACCTTGTTTGCTTCCGTGTACTCATCTGTAGAATGAGCAAGAGAAGGAAATGGCCAACCACTCCAGTATCTTTGCCAAGAAAACCCCATATAGGGTCACAAAGAGTCAGACATGACTGGAAAAACAGCTGAACAACAACTGATGCTAAGTGCTTTGGGGGCACTCTCTACTATCAACACTCCTTCCTAACTGGTTTCTGCCAAGGTGAAAGCCAACGAAACAAATCAGACCCCTTTATATTTTCATATAAGTGAAATCTGGCTAAACTCAGGCAGGCAGGTGACACAGTGGAGAGAGTCAACAAGATCCAAGTTCGAATATGGCCTCAGTCACTTACCAACTATAAAATGAGGATAACAGCATTTACCTCATGGACTTGCTGTGAGGATCAAATGAGATCATATTTTTAAAGTGTTTAGCACATAGTAGACACTCTATAAATGCTTATTCCCTTCCCTAAAGCAAAGGTCATAGGCCACCCTGAAAAGGGAAAAGGAGTCACATGGCAAAGGGAGGGACAACAGTCAATGGTACTACTTGGTAGGATATGAAGGCTGATTATATGTAAGCATCTCAGGTCTCTTTATTTTAACACTAGGTGGAGCTCAGTCCTTAGTCCAGCCATCTGACCACTGAAACCCCAGGCACCCCCTGCAAAGCTCAAAGTTAATTCACCACAACATTAGGGAAAGCTCATTAAAAGCATCAAGAATTTGGCACTATCAAGTCCAGCAAGGCATACAGCTTAAAGACAGCCCATACCCATCACTGAAAAAGACTCTAACAATATTATCACACCCAGGCTGCTCTCAAAGCAAACAAAAGAGAAACATTCACCAGAGTTCTTAAAAACAGTGAGAGAACTGATAAAACTTGTTAATTATTCAGTAATTATAAAATGAATTTTTCACAATAACCCATCATCTCCACACGAATCTAACAAGACCCCTCCCAAACAGAATTTGACTTGGAAAAAGCAAAGCTCAAGAAAAATGAAAAAATGTTGATTATACATATAATCTTAATACAGTATAAATTAAGGCAGCTATAAGGGGGACATTTCCACGGAACCAGGTAGAATTTAAGAATGAAAAGTCAGATTACCAAACCTATCTACTAGCAGAAACCTGTACTTGGGTGGAAAACATCTGGAAAAGGATTCTGGGTAGTTGCTGGGAGTCATTCAAACATCTGTTTTCACTAATATTGTTAGTTACATGGAAAAAATGAGTTTTCTTTTCTTTTTTAAAGGAAACTTACCACCCAAATCCAAAGCTTATGTTTCTATATGTATGTGATTCTATGACTTACGTTATTCTCCATTCGGTTTCATTTGATTTGATTTGGCCCATGATTCAAGCCTTAGAGCTTTTTTTGGAACCTGATTCTGTCCTCTGAATTGTCTCCTCTCCTCTCTTAATATTTTGTGTCATTTGCAAATATGATGAAGATACCATCTTTGCCTTGGTTCAAGTCACTCATAAAAATGGTGAACACCAAATGACAATGGGCAGATATCTGGGGACCACACTCAATATCTCTCTCCAACCTAACATCTCTCCATTAATGACCAAATCATTCAATCAGTGCTAAATCCACCTAACTGTACTATAATCTGGCTGCCATCTTTCCATCTTTTCCATGAGGATAGCATGAATGATTCTTTCAAATATTATGCTGAAGTCAAAGTAAAGCTATAGCATCCTCTTGATCTACTTACTGCTGATGATTTCTTTTCTTTTCTATATGTTCACGGACCATCCCTTTGGTACAGAAGTTTGCTAGGAATCATGGTTCTGGTTTTGAAGACTTTACCCTAATCTTATTTTTGAAAATCAAGACATTTGTCCTTTTCCAGTCCTGTGGCACCTCTCCTCCCCCCGTTACAAACTCCTTTAGAGGGAATTGAGTAGTTCTTCCTTCTCTTATCATCTGTTAACACTGTCCTATCCATCCTGATCTGGAGTCCTAGTCCTTCATTGATAATACTCCTTTTCCCCAAATGACTTTTTAAAAATGAGATTTTTTTGTTGTCTTTGGAACCTATAAGAGAGGGGTACCCCCACACCAATGCCACAGAAGGCACAGAATGTAACTATAAGGGGTTAATGAATAACAAACTATAGAAATATATGTAGAAATGTATGCTCCAACACCTCTCTGATTGAGTCAAGAAAGGAAGAACTAAAAATTGCCAAAGCAAACAAATCAGCCATCTCTGAGGGGCTTTAAATAGCTCATTTTTAGAAGACTTTCAGAGGACTTTGTAAGCAAAAAAAGTTACTAAACTGTTTATACCCTTTGACCCCACTTTATATCACAAGGAAATGATCAAAAGAAAAAAAAACCTTTTACAAAAATGTTCATATTGGCATTATTTTAATTTTTTAAAAAATCTAGAGTGGGGGGTGGCTAGGTGGCACAGTGAATAGAGCACCAGCACTGGAGTCAGGAGGACCTGAATTCAAATCCGCCCTAAGACACTTAACACTTACTAGCCATGTGACCTTGGGCAAGTCACTTAACCCCAAATGCCTTGCATTCCCCCCTCCAAAGAGCAAAAAAAAATAAAAAACCCTAGAAACAAAATATATGCCCAACAACTGATGGCAAGGTAAAACAAATATGGCCTGTGAATATAATGGAATATTTTTTGTTGTTCAGTCATTTCCAGTCATGTCTGACTCTTTGTGATCCCATTTGGGGTTTTCTTGGCAAAGATAATGGAGTGGTTTGCCATTTCCTTCTCTAGCTCATTCTATAAATGAGTACACTAAAGTAAGCAAGGTCAAGTGACTTGCCCAGGGTAACACTGCTAGGAAGTGTCTGAGGCCAGATTTGACTCTTAGCCCAGAGCTCTATCCACTGTACCACCTAGCTGCCCACAGGGGGAACCAAGGGCAAAAGGCTAATTCAGTCTCAGCCTAGGGTCTCTGCCTCAGAGATGCTTTTGGTGAACCTTGATGATTTCTTTGCTCACAGTGTCCAGTGAGAGACTATATTTTAAGAAGAGAGGTCTTGAGGCCTTATCCCCTCAGGCCATAGAGCCCCATAAAAGGCATCAATCATTAGCCTCTGTTTCTATTCTTAGTCTCTGATCTTGTGAATTCTGAAAGGTCAGGCAGGTGTGCAGAGGGTTCTACAGAAGAACTATGGGTTTTGAAGCTAGCAAAGCATCCAGGGAGATCTTTGAGGGTGACCTTCAGCATGTAGCCTAGCAGCAGCTGAGAAGAGGACTCATCCAGAAGTCATGCCACATCTGGATGTGAACTCAGTGAGACCAATTATATGCATTTTTAAAACTTTATTCCAAGAATTCCACAGGTTTTACCAAGATGGATAAAAGGATTTGTGATACCAAAAACTTCTGGGATAAGGGGTAAGATCACACAGATGATCTTGTTTGTGGATGATGTACTGCTTATCTTAAATTTAAAACTTCTGATATAAAACCCAAAATCACTCAAAGGAGTTCAATCTAACCACAAGGAAAAACCAAGTGGATAAAGAATGCCTATTGTAAGGAAGGTAAGGAAGAGAGGGAAGGAGGAAGGAAGGAAGGAAGGAAGGAGGTGTAATGGTAAGGGAGTTTGAAGATCCTCCCTGCCCCTAACAAGCCTCGCTTGGAGCCCAACAAAAGAAGTTTGCTTAGGGGAGGCTTGCTTTTCAGGAAGGCACACCTTTAGTTACTTTATAGGTAGTGGGTCAAGGCAGTTGTTATGTCTCTGACTCTGGAGAAGGCTATATATACCTCTGAAGTAAAGTTTTCCTTTGGGGCTCCCTTATGGGAAGAGTTGTGTGATTTGTCCAGATGAGACTATGGGCAGCCGTTGAGCTGCCCCCTCCAGCTCTGAAAACACAGATGCTGGTAATTCTCTCTCTTGTAACTAACTATGTAGTATATGATGGTCAGATAGCTAGAAGCCCTGTATGTTGGTATTTTGAACTGTATTATTTTCTGTCTGTATTTTTTTGTCAGCTTGTAATTTCTGTTTGTATTTTCTCTGAAGTTCAGGGTGCTGACTTTTTTCACTGAACTAGGTAAATGATATATGTTTGATTAAAGTAAGATTGTTAATCTTTTTTGAGTTGCTTTCCTTTAGAAAAGCAGATTAAAGAACCTCTGCTAGCAGCCATCCTAGATATGCTAGGGTGCTTACTGCTGCAGCAAGAAAGGAAGGAAGGAAGGAAAGAAAATTACTCTTTTTCTTATTAATTTAATTCAGTTCCCTCTACATCTTTTTTTTAGTTCCCTCTTCATCTTAAAATTTAGACCTTTATTGGAGAAACTTGATGTAAAGATTTTTTCCCAGTTTCCTGCTCTTCTTCTAATTTTACCTATACTGGTTTTATTTATACAAAACTTTTAAATTTCATGTAATCAAAATTATCCATTTTACTTTCTATGAACTTCTCTGTTTCTTGTTTGGTCATGAACTCTTCCCCTATCCATAGATCTAACAGATAATTTTTCATTTCCCACTAATAATTTGCTTACGATGTCAACAACCTATTACATCTAAATCATACACCCATTTTGAGCTTATCTTGGTATGTGGTTTGACACACTAATAAGACTGTTTGTAAAATCTAAATTGGTCCAACCATTCTGGAAAACAATTTTAAATTATGCAAGTACAGTCACCAAACCATTCATATCCTTTGATTCAGGGATCCCACTACTGAGCAAATATCCCAAGGGGGATAAAAAAGAGAGAAATGTACTACATATGCAAAAAACATTTATAAGTGTTCTTTCATGGTAATAAAAATCCTGGAACCACAATGGTTGCACCCATTTTTAAGACTGAACAAATTGTGGATTTTGAATATAAAAAAACATTAGTATGTTAAAAAGGAAAATTATTTCACTGTAAGAGACAATTAACATGAATACAGAAGTCAGAGAAAGAGACCAGGCTGCCATGTACTATTGGACAATGTGGTGAAGGTAGCTAGTAGAGCTGATGAAAGAGCTACAACCACAGCATCCCTAGTGGCTTCTATACAGTTGACCTTGAAAGGGTCAGAACTGATGACCAATTGGAATGGAAAGCAGCATGTGACAGGAAGCAGCAGACATCAGCACCTGGCGAAGAACAGTACCTAGCAAGGCAACAAGCCCAGCAGAAGGCAATAGAATGATATCAACAGAACATATGGGAAGCACTGCAGCATCACAGGCATCAGGTGCTATGCCAAAGAGGCTTCCTGGTCACATGTATTCCCTGTGTGTTCATCCCTTCACATGCAGATGCCCATCTGTTCATCACATATGGCTATCCCACACATAATTCCTATAAAGAGCACAGACTCTTCACACTGGCTGTATATTTATTTAAGAAAAAGTGGGCTCAGGTTTATTGCAGGAGGGAGAGAGATAGACTATTATTACTTTATTTACACTGCTATTTAATTAAAATGCCTTTGCTATGAACTATCATCTGAATGACTGGTAAAATGTAAGACCCATGTGTGGGGTCTAATGAGCTATAGCTTAGAAAGCACTTACTAAATGGGGTCCTAAAATCAGGAAAAGAGCCTAATTTGCTGCATGAAAAATCCAAAGAAATATGAGAAGCCCCTTACAAACTGATAAAAGGGGAATGGAAGGGAGAGAAGCATTTGTGTAGTGCCTACTATGTGCCAGAACAAAGAGAACAAAACACATGATTGCCAATAATGTAAATTAAAACAATACTAAAAGGCATATGAATTCGAATTATAATAAACAATCAAACAGTGACGAAATATACCTTTCTCCTAGCCATAGAGAAATTACAGAGTACTGATGTGCAAAGTGATATAATTGGTTTGGCTTAAATTTGTTTTTGTTGCAAGGAAGAGTTCAAAGGAGTGTGGATGAGGAAGGGGCACTAAGAGGAAATTGACTGTGGTGTGAAAATAAAGGGCATTAACAAAACTTGAAAAGGAAAAACACCACCCAGGTCTCAAAAACCATGAGACAAAATGGGGGCTCAACCCTCCCATTCACATTACTTTTATTCTAAAAACAATTGAGTCAAATAAGAATATATCATTTATTAAATATAAACTCTTCTATTTAGCTTTTAAAGTCCTCCACAACCTAGTTGCAATCTATCTTTCCAGCTGTATTAGACATCACTACCTCCCCAACTTCCTTCCCCCCAAAAAACTCCATGTTCCAACCCAACTGGCCTTCTCCATTCCTCAATACAACAATCCATTTCCTATCTTTGGGAATGGATGACTTTTGCCCTAGATATCCCACATTCCTGGAACGCACTCCCTTTTTACTTCTATATCATAAAGTCTTCCTTTCAGCAACAGCCTAAACATCATCTGCTGTATGAAGCTTTTCCTGATCCTTCTAAATATAATTGCTTTCCTCCAAAACTACCTTGTATCTTTGAATATATTTGTATTAATTCAGTTTATACTTATGTTGTATATATTTATTTATGTCCTTCTTGTCTCCCTGTTAGAATGTAAACACCTGGGGCTGCTAGGTAGTGCAGTGAATAGAGTACCAACCCTGGAGTCAGGAGGACCTGAGTTCAAATCCGGCCTCAGACACTTGACACACAATTACTAGCTGTGTGACTTTGGGCAAGTCACTTAACCCTAATTGCCCTCAAAAAAAAAAAAGAAGAAGGGGGCAGCTAGGTGGCGCAGTGAGTAGAGCATCGGCCCTGGAGTCAGAAGGACCTGAGTTCGGATCTGGCCTCAGACACTTAATGCACACACAAAAAACAAAAAACTAGCTGTGTGACCTTGGGCAAGTTACTTAACCCCAATTGCCCTCCAAAAAAAAAAAAAAAAGAAAGAAAGAAAAAGAAGAAGAAGAAGGTAGAAACAACAGAATTTGGCAATATATTGGATATATGGGGAGGGTAAGAGTGTCTAAGATGACACCTAAGTTGTGAATCTCGGGGACTAGATGGATGGTAGTATCCTCAACAGCATTATGGTTATACACATACATACCTTTTCTTTGTTATATATGTAGATGTATAAATATGTGTCTATAAACACATGTGATATGCATATATACACGTGTTATATATGTTGTATGTATATATGTATGTGTGTATGTGTGTACACATATGAGAAAGGTGACTGTATAAACGCTATTTGTAGCTGCTATGGAAGTTTCAGCCCAATAAAACACTAGCACACAGAGTAGGCTGCTAGCATAGGTTCTTTGATCTGCTTTTCAAAAGGAAAGACAGCTTTAAAGAGGTCAACAATCTTACTTTACTTCAACAATGCAGACAGATAAGTAGAAAGAAGTGAGTATGCTAGAAGAAATCCAATAGACAGGGCTCCAACTGTCTAAACGGAGTAATAGATATATAGATATATACATAGACCAGAGAACACCAACATCTGGGTTCACAAAGCCAGGGGGCTCCTTAACAATGGCTACTTAGAGTCTTGTCTGGCCAAATCACAAAGAAACAATCTTCTCATGAGTGAGTCCCAAAGTAAAAAACCAACCTCCCAGTAATAGGGTTTTCAACTAATAAGATGGGTGCCCAAAGGCATCACAACCCACATGATTCAGTGCCTAATTGGCTCAGTGCCAAAAGGTGTGAAAGCCTTTCTGAAAGCAAGCCCTCCCAAAAATAAGCTCCCCCTTAAGCAAGTTCATCCCCCAAGGCAATATAAATCTCCCTGAATAGAGAGAGAGAGAGAGAGAGAGAGAGAGAGAGAGAGAGAGAGAGAGAGAGAGAGAGTTTTCACCTAGTGGGCTTTATGTGACTCAGGATGTGGTATCACAGCTATGAACTGGGCCAGAGCTCAAAACAGCAAGATATCCATGACTGAAATACCTGTGCACCTTTATACCTGGAACACTGACTATGTTCTAAGGGAAAAAGGAACACGTGGTCACATAGGCCTATTAATGGACAGGGAAAATCTTATATTCCCTTAACTCTTCAGTAGAACAGTGGATAGAGTGCTGGCCCTGAAGTCAAGAAGATTCGTCTTCCCGAGTTCAAATCTGGTCTCAAACACTTACTAGCTATGTGACCCTGGGCAAGTCACTTAACCCAGTTTGCCTCAGTTTCCTCATCTGTAAAATGATGTGGAGAAGGAAATGGCAAACCACTCCAGTATCTTTGCCAAGAAAATTCCAAATGGGGTCATGAAGAATACAACATGACTAAAACAACTGAGTAGCAACAGATCATCTTTAATAAGGTATCTTATGTGTGTGTTGTGTACATACATATATTTTGTACATTATATATGTATAGGTATAAATATGTATATAGATACATATTATATGCATATATACATACATGATATGCAATATATATGTGTGATATATATGCATGTGTTGTATATATGATGTGTACAGGTGTAATGTATAAATGTGTGGCATAGGACAGATATGTGCTATGTATCACATATATACATATCATATATCACATACATATACAAGGGACTCATTTGCATAGGGACAAAATGAGAAAATTCCCTCTACCAGCGTGGGCTTCCCAGTTGGACCCTATCTACAACTTTAACAAAGGTAAAGTGACTTATCCAGCATCATACAGTCAGTTGTATTTAGGCTCATGGAGCCAGTCAGAAGGGCTGTCAGGGGCTATCCAGTCTAACTTCTGCATTTTACAGATAAGGAAACTGAGGCCAAGGGTGGCTAAGTGACTTGCCCAAGGCAGTAACAACCATGAGAGCTGAGACTGGAACCCAGGTTCCCTGACTCAGAGCTAGTGCTCTTTCTATTGTATTAAGTTGTATCTGAAACTGGACCTGAACCTCGGTCTTCCTGGCTCTGAGGCTGGCTCTCTGTCTCCTACACCACCTTCCTACTTACAGGATGACTCCCTGAGACTTAAAGTCATGTAGCTTTTGTCCAATCCCCAGGGTCTCCCTGGTGACTCACTAAGGTTCCAAGTGGCCTTAATGCACTCATCAAGTCAGAGGAAAATGAGAAAGTAGACCAAGCATGCACTTCTCCTGCAATCTCATTTTCACACTAAAGCAAGATCAATGAAACTCAAACACCCCCAAGAAGGAAGTCAGGATAAAAGCAACAGATAACAATCAATGTCCACAACACAATACCCGAGAATCAAGAGAACCTTTACATCTGAGCAGTCAGGGAGCTCTAAACATACAGCCACTCAGACTCTCGACAGGGAATCACAAGATCCTTCTCATCAGCAAGCCCCCAAAGCAAAATACCAACTGAGAACATAGATACACTTCTCAGAGCCAGAAGAGAAATGCATCACAACCCTCCTGACTCAGTGCCTAATCAGAAATTAGCAAAAGGTGTGAAAGCCTCCCCTAAGCAAGCCTCCCTTAATAGGCTCCTATCCTCGCTTTCTTTTCCTCTTTCCTCAAGTCTAGATTGTTCATTCACACAAAGATGTTAGTAAATAGTAAGGACCCAAGCTGTTACTCCTTCATTTAAACAGGAGCTAATCATGAATAAATAAACAAGGCTTAAAGCTTTAACTCCGAATTTCAGCTCTTCACAAGTAGATAAAATTTGGTGGGGGACAGGGACAAATGTCTCTGAAATAAGTTTAAGTTACTCCACCCAGCTATTGTGCCTGCCCAAAAGACCCATACCTGTTCACCAAATGTGGAATTAGGAAAGTCAGCCAATACCATTCAAGAAATTCACCAAATATTATTAAATACCTACTATTTGCAGAACGCTATGTTAATGTTGGTAATAAGTGTGGAATTTAAAATCTAGTAGGGGAGATACTGTATTACATATACAAAATATAATACAAATTAAAATGATAAATGTCTGGATATCATGGAACATGTGTGCATCCAAATTCCCTAAGTAATTTCTGGGCACATTAAAGGTTTTGTTTTGATATAAAGCAACAGATCTCAAGTGGTCCTTTGATGCCCTCTTCTTTTCCCTGATAATGTCAGAGGGTTGGGGTATGAGCAAGGTGGAGCACTACATCAATTTAAAAAGAGACATTTTCACTCCTTCTTCCTTTGACTCTCCCTCAGCAGACTTTCCATGAACAGTGGGAGAGGGAAAACACCATTTCTCCAACCTCAGCAACATGGTGACTTCAGGCTGTGTCTACAAGAGCTAGGCAAAGTCAAGCCTGGACCTGGGCCTCTGGTGGCTCTTCTCCTTGATATTCCTTCTACCAATCATAGGTGACCAAATTCAAGAGGAGCTCCCCTCCCCACCACCTGAAACGTTCCTGAGCAGCAGAGAGGCAGATGTGGTGGGCACTGCTGGTTAATAACCAAGCACATCCACCTAAGGATCAGACAGCTGAGATCAGGGACCTGGGCTTTCAATAAAAGCCATACGGGATTTGCTGACCATGACTCCTTCATGCTTGCTGACTGCAGAAGATGGGCCTTTCTAACTAAGTTTTGTGTACAGTAAAGGATCTGGTGCCTGGAGGTCCTCAGTATATGCTAACTGATGGAGGGATGAAACCAAAAGGCTGCTTCCTCCCTCCTCTGTGCCTCAGATGCCCTAATAGAAACTCAGGCTCTATCATGGACCTTCCTCTCTGCACCTATTCATCCTTCTCTGCATCCCTGTTCCATCTACTGCTGAAACCCAAAGAAACAGAAGACAAGAAACGTAAACTACCACAGGTCAGTTAGAGTCCTAACCACATCCTGCAGAGAGAAGGACTCAGGCTCTTTAATAACTTTGAGAGCTGCCTAGACATTAATTTGGGCTGTGGCAGCCTCCCTATCAAGCCATGCTCCTCCTACCTTGATGACTCCATAGCCCAATGACTCCTCTCTTTTTCCCCAAACTCTGCTTTCCTTTACCTCCATTTCCTTGAAGACAACCTTAGGAGTTTAAGATGTCTGGAGGTCCCAGGTTCCTTGACTGGAGCTGACTTGTGGCAGGGAAAGTTTCTGCACTTGAGAGAATAACCATGAATAGGGAAAGGAGCCTAATCCCTATCTTGGCTTGTCAAAAGACATGGACCTGGAAGTGTTTTGTATGTGGAACAAAGGTCAAATGTAAAATACCTCTAGGATCAAGGATAAACTCCATTGCTTGGCATTCAAAGCTCTTTACAATCTGACTCCAACTCACCACATTACCCATGAGTCCCTTTTGTGCACTCCACATTCAACCAAACTAGATTCCTCGTTGTCCTTCAGGGACAGCACTCCATCTCCCTTTTCCATGCCATCCTCCGTGCTTGGGACATACTCCTTCCTGACCTATACCTCTCATAAGCCCTCCTTTCCTTCAAAACTTAATCCAAATGCTACTTTCTACATGAAGTCTTTCCTGTTCCCTCTAGCCTCCCTAGAGGGAAATATATTTCCCTCTAATATAATAATATTATTAATTTGGTATAATTAAATAGTAAGATTTTATCATGTATATACAATTACATAAAACATATTTGCCTCCCTTAAATTATCTTGTATTTATTTTACATATATGTATGTGTATATACATACGTATACACACAGACACAGAATATAATTTTCTTTTTTTTTTGTTTGTTTTTTTGTTTTTTTTGCTTTTTTTTTGGAGGGCAATTGGGGTTAAGTAACTTGCCCAAGGTCACACGGCTAGGTTTTTGTTTGTGTTTGCGTTAAGTGTCTGAGGCCGGATCCGAACTCAGGTCCTTCTGATTCCAGGGCCGGCGCTCTACTCACTGCGCCACCTAACCGCCCCAGAATATAATTTTCTTGAGGACAGGGTCTGTTTTTCTTTTGTTTCTATATACCTAGCACAAGCACACTACCTGGCACATAGTGGAAACTTAATAAATGTTTATTGATCAGGGAAGGCTTAGAGTTGATGGGGGTGATGGCTGGGGGAGGAGCAACTAACTTAACTCTAAGCAACTAAGATCAGTCCTTGGCTTTGAAGGAGTAGTAGGATTGAAACAGGTCAGCACAGGTATAAGGAATAGATATGTTTTTGTCAGACAGGTATAAATGCGGATGTCACCTTTTGCAACTTAACTACAGTTTGGAATTTAGAGACTTATAGGTTCTGGGAACAAGGGATGCTTCGTGAGGAAGTGTGTTCAAACAGGCTGGACAAATCACACATGTCCAGAAAAGGTCTCTGCCTCCCTCAGAGGGTTGGATTAGATGGGCTCAGGTTATTTCTGAGATTGTACAGTAAGCCCTTCTGCCTTGGAATGTTCTCCTGACACTGTTGGTGCTAGGATACAGTTATGGTCCAAACACAAATACCACGGCCAAGTTCTTCCTCTTCCCATCAGCTCATGCCTATCACTGCCCCATCAGTCGATGGAACTGAACTGTCTGAACTGCTGTTCTGGGAAGACTTTGTCAAACAATGGGCACAATTCCTCTCCTCCTTTCTGTCTGTTCCCATGGAAGAGCAGGCAGGTATTTATTTTTACTGCACGTGCCCATGAAATCTGGGGTTCTCTGCTGTATTTAAACAGATGAGTGTACAGAACTATTAAAAGTTATCAAACCTCCTCGGTCTAAGCAACTAATCTATGCCAAATGAATGTATACTTCTCTTTCAAGGGTTTCCCATTTCATTGTTTTTTCCACCACCCTCCTTTCACACTTCTAAATATCAGTTTCACCATCACTCTTCCATGGCCTATGGCCAAAAGCAACAAAATCTGATCTGGGCTCCTCCCCTAGCCATCACCCCATCAGCTGCAGGCAACCTCTTCCTCTTTTACACTGAAGTGAATCACTAAAAGGCACTCCATGTCCATGGAGTCAGACAGCCTGGGTTCAAGCCTTGATTCTCTTGCTTCCTAGATAGGTTCATTTGTTGATCAATTGTTTCAGTCTTGCCCAATTCTCCAAGACCCCATTTGGGGTTTTCTTGGCAGAGGTACTGAAGTGGTTTGCCATTTCTTTCTCCAACTCATTTTACATATGGGGAAACTGAGGCCAACAAGGTTAAGTGACTTGCCCAAGGTCATGCGGCTAGGAAGTGTCTGAGGTAATATTTGAATTCAGGAAGATGAGTCTTCCTGACTCCAAGCCTGATGCTCTATCCACTATGGGGCCACCTAGCAGCTAGATATATTCCCAGGACCATAGATTTTGAAGCGAAAGAGACCTTGGAGGGGATTTAGTCTGAACTCTTCATTTTAAAGATGATGACATTGAGGCCAGGGAAGATGAAGTGGTTTGTCCAAGGTCACAGAGATAGTAACAATGGCAAGGTTGGACTCAGGTCTCTGACTCCAAAGCCAATTGGTCCTTCCCCTGTGCTGTAATGTCTGTTGGTGATTTGGGGCAAGTAACAACCTCTCAAAGGCTCAGTTTCCTCATCTGTAAAATGGGGATAAGAATTCTAACACTATGGACCCTCACAGAATTGTTTCCAGGTGTGCCTTGTGTTAACCTTAAAAGCACAGTGGTGATATTCTCCATTAACATAGGCTATTTTGCTTAATCAGCAGTCTGTACCCTTGGATGGGTGACCTAAGAGGATATAGGACACAAATTTTGATGGAGAAAGTGAGAAGCCTGATGAGGGAAAAGATGAAGGTTTATTTTTCTTTTTGCTTTTTGGAGGGCAATTGGAGTTAAGGGACTTGCCCAAGGTCACACAGCTAGTTTTTGTGTTAAGTGTCTGAGGCCAGATTTGAACTCAGGTCCTCCTAACTCCAGGGCCAGTGCTCTATTCACTGTGCCACCTAGCCACCCCTGAAGGTTAGTAATCTTCATCAGGTGAAGAACTACCATCTGGCTTCCCACCTTGCCACCTCCCTTCGAACCTTGCCACCCCTCCCATCCAATAACAGACTGAGGCTTGGCTCAAAGTTAGACTGCCAAATGAGCTGCACGTGAAAAGGAAATGTGTTAGGTTCCAAGTAAAAAAACACTGTTAATTTATTCTATTGAAATATGGTTAAAAGAAACCAACAACAACAACAAAAATAACCCTAAATTAACTGGAAAACTTGGGGATTAATTTGGGCAAAAGTCTTTCTGACTTAAGAATAATTTAAAGCACATTTTTCTTACTGTCAGTACACAAATTCAAACTAAGGACCCCCTAAGGGGGTAGGCAGACCTGCTTACAAAGTTACAGTCCAAGAGAAACCAGCCTTGGGCTAGAAGGAAGGAGTGGGTTAACAGGATGGATACTGCATTCAGCTCCATCCCCGGAGACTCCAATATAAAGTAAACAAGCCAAACTCCAAACAGAAATAAAATACACAAAGAGGAAGGACGTTAGAGTCTTGGGCTTCAGGCATGAAACAAAGCTAAGGAATAGCCACATATAGAGAGCTAAATGAGAAGAGAAAACTGTGATTACTGCTTCTCTTACAGATTCACAGAAGAAACTTTCCAGCTTATCTCGTGTTAGACAAAGAGATCAGAAAGACCTAGGTTCTAATTCAGTCTCTTGAGACTTAACAACCTGAGCCTCAGTTTTCCTCATCTGAAAAAATGGGGGTGACAACAGAACTACTTCATAGGCTTATTCTACCAAATAAGATAATATTTGTAAAGCACATTGCAAACCTTAGAAACATTAGTTATAATATATTCCATAATGATATAATACCACAACACTATAATATATACTATAATGCTATAATATTGTCCATAATGCTATAATATATTCTATAATGCTAGAATAAATACCATAATGCTATAATATATGCTTTAATGCTATAATAAATACCATAATGCTATAAAATATTCTATAATGCTATAATATAATTATATCATGCTAGAAGCTATTATTTCTGTTGTTGGTTTCTTCCAACAACCATGTGAACTAGAAGTTATTATCATCCCCATTTTTTAAATCTCAGAGAGTTTAAAATGACTTGATCAGCTAGTAAGCGTCTGTGATGGGAATCAAATTCAAATCTTACTGACTCCAAGTCCATCCTGTTATCACTTACACTACACTGAGGCTCTCCCTCAGGACCTATCCCTATTTTGCTCAGCCTCAGACACTAGCTAAGTGGCCCTGAGCAAGTCACTTAATCTCTGTCTGCCTCGGTTTCCTTGTCTGTAAAATGTGAATAATAATAGCACCTATCTCACAGGGCTGGTGTGGGGAGCAAACGAGACATTTGTAAAGCACTTTGCAAAATGTAAAGTGTTCTATAAATGCTGGCTATTATTGCTACTGTTATTACGGATAGAACCTAAGGATTCCACAAGAAGAGAGGGGAAAATACATTTTAGACATAGCGGACAACTTGAATAAAGATAGCAAGGTGGGAGATGGAGGGTCAGATTTGGGAACAGCAAATCTACCAGTTCAGCTGGCATCTAGAGCATGCTGAGGGCGGTAATAAGAAAGGAAAGGAGATTGAACAAAGCCAGAAAGTGTTGCAACCACACAGGCTCCTCTCCTGTGAACGTCCTCACTGAATAAGAGATGAGAGTTGGCTGAGGAATCCTTGAGGCTGAAGCCAGGCAGGCAATTCAGCTGGAATCTCCCCCAACACGAGTCTATTCAGACAGCATGAGATCACTTTAAAGGGGAAAGAAAAGGACAGCCGTTCAAAGAAGGATACTTCCTCTGCATCTCCCATCCTCCTCCCACCCCTTTCCTTGTTTGCTGCCCCTCGGCCGCTTGTCAGGATGTTCCCCTTCCCCTTCCACTGTTCTCAGCAGGAAACATGGGGACAGAGACAGAGGTGCTGGGGCGGGATCAGAAGAGGAGGGCCAGCTCTGGCCTTGGCTTTTTTAAAAGAGAGGTACACTATACTGGATTGCATGCTACCATAGAGGGGCAAAGGGGAGAAGAGGGAGGGGAAGTAAATTTGTAACTCAAAAGCTTGTGGAACTAAATGTTGTAAACTAAAAGTAAATAAATACATTTTTTAAAAATGTAGAGGGGCGGCTAGGTGGCACAGTGAGTACAGAAGGACTTGAGTTCGGATCCGGCCTCAGACACTTAACGCACACAAACAAAAACCTAGCCATGTGACCTTGGGCAAGTTACTTAACCCCAATTGCCCTCCAAAAAGCAAAAAAAAAAAAATGGAGAGGTACATATTTCTGGTGCTTTGAAGACATGGTCTCATACCTTCAGTTCTCTGAGGTCTTAAGAAAGGATAAATTGGTTTTCCTACTGGGATGGCAGTACATAAAATGGGAGAGAATGTTTCAATTCAATCCTGCAAACATTTGTTAAACATCCCTCAGGGCACTGTGCATGGCACATGGGAACACTGGTCATCAGTGGAGAAGGGCGATATCTACTCCACATCTTCCATATTTCATAATTCTTCATGTATTTCAAGTCCCTAAGTTTTACCTCCAACTATTTTCCTTTTTTGCAGCTAGGTGGCGCAGTGGATAGAACTAGACCTGAAATCACCAAGAATCAGGTGATTTAATATTTACAAAATGCTTAACTCTTTGTAAAGTGCCTTAACATAACAGGCATTAGATAAATGTTTATTCCCTTCCAAGTCCTGAGTTCAAATTTGACCTCTCACACTGCCTGTGTGACCCCAGCAAGTCACCTCTGTCTGCCTCAGTTTCCTCTTCTATACAATGAGGATAATAATAGCGCTACCTTCCAGGATCAAATGAAATCTCTGTAATGCACTTTGCAAACCTTAAAGCACCATATAAATGCCAGCTATTATTCTTTTTCATAATTTTTATTGATGCGTTTGTTTTTACATCACAATCATTTCCAGATAAGCCCTCACTTCCCCCCAACCTACACACACACACACACACAAAACTGCTTTCTAAATGCCAACAAAACTGCAAAGCTGAAGCAATTCTGTGATGTGGGTTTTAAAGAGCAAATCTGGTCATTACAAATGCTGTTCCCAACTGCGAATGCCATTCACATTTTATGCAAAATGAAAAAAAAAAAAGAAAGCCCAAGGGAATGGGGTGTCTGCTTTGCTGTACTGAAGTTAAATTCCTGCTGGTGCAGTCTGGAAGAAATTTTGTTGCACCAATGCAGCACAGAGTGAGTTTCCTGTATCTAGTGTTGTTTAGTCTGAGCAGGCCTCTACAGGTCAGCCCCTAGGCCCGGGAAGCAACTGAGCTGAACTCAAGGGATACATCTGTTTCAAACTCAGCTGCAGCTGGTTCAGTGAGAGTCCAAGTCATTCATAACAACCTAAGGTCAAGTGATGAGAGTTCACCTTTCTATAGCACATTATGGCTTTAAAAGTACTTTTTCCTTAAGCAATTTGGAATTAGGTAAACAAAGTGGCTAAAATGTCCATATTATTTGACCCAGAGATTCTACTCCTAAGGCATACACTCCAAGAAGGTTATTAGTAAAGACATAGTCCCCATATACACCAAAATATTTATAACAACACTTTTTGTGGTGGCAAGAATTGCAAATAACTTTGATGTTCATCAATTGGATAATATATAAATCAATCATGGCACATCAATGTAAAGGGAATACTGCTGTGCTATAAGAAATGATGATTATGATAAATATAGAGAAGCATAAGAAAGCTTATAAGAACTATGCAGAATGAACCAAGCAGAGCCAAGAAAACATTATACATGGTGACAACAATGTGAATGGGAAGAACCACCACCACAAAACAATCTAAAAGGAATGTTTTGGAAGTACAAAGAACAAGCATCATCCTAAGGAAGGGATTTGACAAGATCTCTCCTCACCTGCTGCCCCATTCCTGCTTTCTCTGCAGAGATATGGAGGAAGGTCCACTGGTGTGGAAAACTATGCATGTTCAGATTTTTTATGTATTGATAAGCTTTGCTCATTCTTTTTTCTTCTTCCTTCTTTTCCTTTAAAAAAAATTCTTTCTATGTTGGATGCCTTCTAGGAGAGGTGAGGTGAAAGGATACAGGGGGAGATTTAGGTGACATAAAAACTAAAGATTTCAAACTTTTTTCAAAGTGCTTTCCTTATAATAACCCTCGGATTATAGACTGAGAACTGAAAGAACCCTCAGAGGATAGTGAATCAAACTCCAAAACTTTATAGATGAGGGATTTGAGGCCCACATAGAGTGTATGAGGCAGAACGAGAGTCATTGTGTTTGTTGGAACTTCTATGATTGACTCCTTACTTTTCACCAACAAGGCAGGACCCTCAAGGCACCTCCAATCTGAAGGTCTGGGTTAACAAAGACTAAGTTCTACGAGAGTTACAAAAGAGGTGTGTTATACAATCCCAGCTCGCAAGAAGCATAAATGAATACAGTTTTTATAGCTAGATATAATCTCATTGGTTGAGCAAGGCATTGCCTTGGGACTTTCCAACAACTTTCCAATCATATATATGTGTGTGTGTGTGTGTGTGTGTGTGTGTGTGTGTGTGTGTGTGTGTGTGTGTGTGTGTGTGTGTATACATATATATCAGAAGTTGAAACAGAACTAACTTTGACAACCTTGATTAATTTTTATGAAGTGAGGCACAAAACAAGCTCGATGAACATGTTTGCCACCATCATGTAGGATGTCCAATGTAATCTCTAAATGGAAGATGGATTCATTATAGATGCTGGGGTGCTAGAGATGCTCCTATCTGTGGATGATGAGACACTGTGCTGATCAAAGGAAGCCCCAGAAAATTGCAGCACTTACTATATGAGAACAATAGAGTTTATCCCAAATATCCACAGAGGAAAACCAAATGGGTGAAAAATGACAGCTGTTCAGATTACAATTTAGAGTCGAATGGACAAACCATAGAGCTTTCTACAAATCCACATACTTTGCAGACATATGAGGAGAAGACAATTAACCGGGCCCAAAATTAAGGAGGAAAGTAAATTAATGTGCAGGGCTAAGCTCTACTAAGACCACTACAATGGTTCATACTTGGAACTAGAATGAAGTAAGATATTCACAGACCATATAAAATTCAACAAAAGAAGTTTTCACGAATAGCATGGAAAGAATATTCACCAAAGACAGGGGGTGTTGGTTTGTTGGACTCAGTTCCCCTTACCCTCCTACTCCCCTACCCCCAATTCTCTATGAGGGGAATGCCTAGTCAGGAGGGTAACTGATTAGAGATCAGAAGGGAGTACCTGATTGGTAAAACTGTCAATACTAAGTAATACTGATTGTTTTTTACGCCCTGGGGGCCAGAAATTTATGTAAACAGTTCAAGCCTTAAGCCCCTGAACCAACCAAGTTTCAAGTTTACTTTCACTGATTTTTTAAGGAAGCTTAGGGTATCCTTGGGTGGGGCCTTTTGACTGAGTTCTAGTTTTATAGAACAAATACTTTTATTAAGGAGATTTGTTGTGAAGTTTGGATTCTACACTTGAGGACCTAGAAGGCCACATGTGGCCTCAAGGTCACAGGTGACCCCTCCCCTGATATATACAGTGAACTTTTAGTTATACTAGGGTCCTACTATCATGATACCCAACCAGATTAGTAGGAAATGTTTCCACCCCTTGGCATCAAGATTCTAAAGGTTTTATAGCGGGCTTTCCATCACTTAAATGGCCTTGCTGCTGCTGTTCAGTCACTTTTCAGTCATGTCTGACTCTTTGTGACCCCACTTGGGGTTTTCTTGGCAAAGATACTGGAGTGGCTCACCATTTCTTTCTCTAGTTCATTTAACAGATGAGGAAACTAAGGCAAACGGTGAAGTGACTTACCCAGAGTAACACAGCTAATAAGTGTTTGACGCCAGATTTGAACTCAGGAAGATGAGTCTTTCTAACTCCAGGCCCAGAACTCTACCTACCTGCCCCTAAAATGGCCTTAGGACCATGTTGTTACTCAACAGTGATATATACATTATATGCATATGTGTGATGTGTGATATATACACATGTGTATTATATATACACATGTGTATATATGTTATGTGTATATATATATATATAGTCTCATTAGGACAATTAGACAAAGACACATGAAATTAAAGTACAAGACAATACACAATTAAATCTTCAAATACATTGTATAAACAATAGATACTGAGGGGATTTGGGATAGGACAAGATCAACATGAGTTAAAAGAACCTATGAAAACTGCATAGAAGAGGGAAGCCAAACAATTCAACAAACTCTCATGTGCAAGGCAATATTTTGACAATTAGGATTTAGACAGGAAGAGAGAGTGCATGGAAGCATTCTGGTCTCCAAGTACCCATTCTCTGTAACAGATATCCCCCATTGGTTTCCAGAAATGAGAAACTGCTGTACCAAAAAAATACTTCAAGAATCAAAAGCAAATCAAACTCAACAAACTAGTATTATGTAAATCCAAGAGCATAAATTGCCTGGGAAAGAACACTGTATTTGAAAAGAACTGATAGGAAAACTGGAACACGCTTTGTCAGAAATCAGGTTTAGACCAAGATTTAACACCTTCTATCACAGTAAATTCAAAATGTGTGTGAAATTGGAATATGAAAGTTCATGCCACAAAAAAAAAACCTTTTAAATAGAAGAGAACAAAATCAGATATCTTATACAGTTATGGCTAGAGGGAGAGCTCTTAACCTGACAAAAGTAGAGATGATCACAAAAGATAAAACAACTAATTCTGTTTAAATGAAATCGAAAAGCTTTTGCACAAAGAAAATTAACGCAGCTGCGTCAAGGGATGCTACTAATAAGATATAATAATGTATTAAAATTTTTATAAAGGTCAGATAGTCCAAACATATAGAGAATTAACAGAACTTTATGAAACCATAAGTTATTCCCTCCAATGAAGAAGTAGTCAAAGAATATGAAGAAATAGTTCTCAAAAGAATTGCAAACTATTAACAATCAGATGAAAGATTGCTCCAAATAATTAATATGAGAAATGTGGATCAATACCCTAAGTTTTCGCCTCATATGCAACAAATCAGTAAAGATGACAAAAGATGGAAATGGTCAACATTGATAGGGCTGTGGAAAAACAGCTGAATTATTAATATACTTATGGAGCAGTGAACTGATCCAACCACTCTGGAAAGAAATTTGGAATTATGCTAAGTGACTAAATGACTATGAAGTAAGTGACAGAAATAAAGATCCACTCTATACCAAAATCATCATTGCATCACTTTCAGTGTAGCAAAAAATTGAAGACAAAGTTGGTTCCCATCAAAGAAGGAATGGTTACAGAAATTACGGTACATGAGTATAGGAAAACATCTATTAATTCTAATAATTCAGAGATGCACAGGAAGACTACATGAATTGATATCGTGAAATATAGTCAAGAAAACAATATGTGAAATAAATTATAACCATGTAAATTTAAAAAAATAAAAACTAAAATCTATAATGATAATGACCAATTTTGGTTCCAAAAGAAAAATGAGAAAATTTTTCTCCCTCATTTCTTTGCAGAGGCAGAAGACTACAAGTAAGAAATACGCCACATACTGTTCATGTGTTGATTAGATTTTCTGAGCTTATTATTTTTCCTTCTCTCTCATTATTGATTTTTTGTTAGAAGGGAAGGTGAAAGGCGGAAGGATATATTTAGAAGTAAAGGTAATATAAAAACAAAAGAAATCAGCAAAAATCTGTGGAAAGATTGATGTAAAGTGAAGTGAACATCCAGAGAATCCAGAGAACAATTTACACCATCACTACATCGCTGAGGGCTCTGGACAAGATAACCTTTAGGGTCCCCCCAGCTCTTAATCTATGATTCTATCTTCAGGAGAAGCAATGAGGTAGAGGTGGGAAAACCCTAAATCTGAAGCTGGAGGATCCTGACTCTAGTTGACTGGCTAGCTCTGCCAATCACTGACTGGGTGGCCTTGGGCAATCTACTTTACCTCCATGAGTCTCCGTTTCCTCATTTTTAAAATGAAGGGGTTGTACTATAACATGGCTAATTTCCCCTTGTGACTTTAAATTCATAAGCCATTCATGGCTTATTCATGATTCTACCCAAACTTTCCCAGGAACTCCCTTTCTATGCCATGGTCATTCAGTGCTCATCTCTCACTAGAAAAACAACGTCCTTTGAAAAGAGACACAGAGGTAGGAGCATCCAGACATTATCCACAGTTAATGGGTCCTTTCTTTAGGTAGGTTCCAGGATTAAACTGTCTAATCAGTACATTTTTTTATTTGGGGGGGGGGGGAGACCAGTATATAGTTCTTCTGGTTTCCCAGATTCACAACCTGCCCATCATCCTCAAAACCTTACTCTCCCTTCACCCCATCCAGTCAGTTGTCAAATCCTGCTGTTTTTATCACCCCAACATTTCTCTGATATCTTCCTTTTATTCAAATAACTTTTTTCACATCACTTTAATTCAGGTGCTTATCACCCACCTAAATCATTGCAAAAGCCTCCTAATTGGTCTCCCTGCCTCAAATTTCTTTCCACTCCAAGCCATCCTCCAAATAGCTTGCCAAAGTCATTTTACTCAGTCAGCAACCTGAACAAAGAATTCCCATATACTTAATAAAGATCAGGGGTTTCTCATTGCCTCTAGGATCAAATATAAATTCCTCTATTTAGCTTTTGAAGCCCTACACAACTTGGTTCCAAATTATCTTTCCAAACCCACTGGACACTACTCCCTATCCCCAACTCTTTGATATAGCCAAACTAGGCTTCTCTCTGTTCCTCAAACATGGCACTCCATCTTCTGGATTCCCATGCCTCTGCGCTGGTCACTGTCTCCATGCCTAGAATGCACTCCCTCTTTACCTCAGCCTCACAGAATCTCTCTCTTCCCTCAAAAGGCAGCTTCTACATCAAGTCTTTCTTAATGCCCCCAAACTACTAATACCCTCCCCTCCTTTGTAATTATTCTCTTTTAATTATGTGTATATGTGATTATCTCCAATTTATACTGTATATGTCGTGTTTGTACATATCTGTTTGTGTGTTGTCCCCACCATTAGACTGTGAGCTCCCTGAGGGTAAGGACTGTCTCTTTCCCATCTTTGCATCTTCAGGACTTAGAATAGTAGGCACATAGTAGGCACTCAATAAATGTTTATTGACATGCTCATCTCTTCATTAGAATGTAAGCTATTTGAAAGCTGGGGTTATTTCATTCTTTATATTTGTATCCCTTTGCCTAGCCCAGTGCCCGACACTGTGGGCATTTAATAAATGATTGTTGACTGATTGAGAATGGAGTGAGCTCTGTCAATTGGTCACAAATATATTTTCATTTTAAAAGTACAAATTCTCCAGCACCCAACATTGAGTCTCAACTCCTTGGGAAATTTTACAGACTTTGATGGAGAGAAGAAGTTGTTGCTGTTGTTTTCTATGAAGTCAGGTTTGGAGGCGAAAAGTGAAGCCAGTCAAAAGCTGCCATGAGCCTGAGGGTATCAGCCTGGTCTGCTGACAAGGAAGAATTCAAGTAAGCTCCTTCACTCATTCATCAAGACCAGATATCAGAAACCAAGGCCATAGATTTAGGACTGGAAAAGATCTCAGTGACCACCAAGCCCAACACCTTCCATTTGATAGGTAAAGGAACTAAGACCCAGAGAGGTTGTTTGATTTGCCCAAAGCCACATAGTCAGTAAACTGCAGGAGACAGGGATTGTCTCCAACTCCAAATCCAGGGCTCTTTTCACTACAGCACAGTGGAACACAGAGGAGGTTCTCATGTGGATGCTGATTCAGCCTCAAAAATCAGCCAGCTGTGAGATCAAATCCACAGAGATCAGAGGATTATAGATTTAGAGCTAGAAGGAGCCTCAGAAAACCATCGAGTCTAAACAACTCATTTCACAGGGAAGAAAACTGAGGTATAGACTTGTTAGGGTTGAGGAGTCAGCAAATGTATGAGGACGGGATTTGAACCCAAATCTTCCCGACTCCAAGTCTAGTGTTCTTTTCACCACACCACAATATGTACCAGAGGAGTTTTCGGGAAGAAGGAAGGGAGGGAAGGAGGAAGGGAGGGAGGGAGGGAGGGAGGGAGGAAGGAAGGAAGGAAGGAAGGAAGGAAGGAAGGAAGGAAGGAAGGAAGGAAGGAAGGAAGGAAGGAAGGAAAGAAACTGTCTATACCCTTTGATCTCCCAAGAGATCATAAAAAAAGGGGAAAGGACCCACATGTACAAAAATATTTCTAGCAGCTCTTTTTGTGGTGGCCAAAACTTGGAAATTGAGAGGATGCCCATCATTTGGGGAATGGCTGGACAAGTTGTGGTATATGAATGTAATGGAATACTATTGTGCTATAAGAAATGATGAGCAGGAAGATTTAAGAAAACCCTGGAAAGGCTCACATGAACTGATACTCAGTGAAGTGAGCAGAGCCAGAACATTGTACATAGTAACAGCAACATTGCACAAAGATTAACTATGACAGACAGCTCTTCTTAGCAATACAATTCTGAAAGACTCATAATGGAAAACGCTAAGCCCATCCAAACAAAAAATTATGGAGTCTGAACACAGATCGAAGCACACTGTTTTCACTTTTTTTGTGTTTTTCCTTTCTTGTGGTTTTTCCCTTTTGTTCTGATTCTTCTTTCACAACGTGACCAATGTGGAAATATGTTTAATATGACATATCAGATTTATGCTGTCTTGGAGAGGAGGAAAGAAGAGAGAAAAATTTGGAACTCAAAATTTCATTAAAATGTTGAAAACTATCGTTACATGTCATTGGAAAAAATAAAATATATTAAGAAAAAAGGGAGGAGAAAGAGAAGGAAGGAACAGGTAAAAGAAAGGAAAGGAGTAAGAGAACGGAGGGAGAGGGAGAAAGGGAAGAAATGATAAAAGAAGGAAGGAAAAGAAAGAAAGGAGGAAGGAGAAAAGAGAAGGAGGAGAGGAGGGAGAAAGAGAAAAGAAGAAAAGAGAAAGAAAAAAATCTATTCTATCTAGCCCATAGATGATCCTGCTGGGAAAACCTCTCTTTGGCAGTTTCTGAGTACAGATTCGAAGACAAATACATCTGGTTTCCACTCAATTTAGTGCCTTTTTGTGTGGTAGAAGAGAGGAATCTATAAATAACCCAGGTTCCTCTGCCCTCACATGTGAAAAATGAGAAGCTAGCATCACCCAAACTCCCCTGTTCAAGGAAGAAGAGTTTTCACAGAGTTTTGAATATAATTGAACAAACACCCACAGTGAACTCCGTTTAAAGAGAACAGGACGTCTGGGAAAGACACCCAGATATCCCACTGCACTGCTGGCCTAAACCAAACTGCAAGTGATCAATGCTCACAATGAACAGAGAAAAAACAGGATAGGGTGAGGAACTGAACCTGTGATTTCAATGGTATAGGAGCTCCCACATTCAGAAATTCCCTTTGCTGATTTAGTAGCACCTTCTCTAAAAATTGATCATTTTAGAGTATTGCCTAGAGCACCCAGAGAGTAAGAGATTAAGGGTCACCGAGTCAATCTGGGTCAGTGGCAGGACTCAAAATCAGATCTCTGTGGATCTGAGCCCAGCTCTCTATCCAATACACCATAATGTCTCAGAGAAAAATGCTGCTGGGAATCCATTCCAGGCAGAGGGGCTGTGCTAGGATTCATGAATGGTTTCCAAAACAATTTGGAAATTGCCTGTTTTGTTTATATTTACCAGGTAGTGCTAACAAATCTAGATATATAAAGCAACATTCGCAAAGGGTCAGAAGGTCCCTGATGTGGAAATGAAGTTGCAATTTAAACGAATAAAATCAAACAGCCCATGTAGCTATAAGCCATGGCCCCAAACCTTACTGTGAATTTATAAGCAATGACAAATTAAAAAACAAAAACAGAGAAACAAAGAGAGAAACTTGGGAAGAATTGTATGAACTGATGTGGAATGAAAAAGAACTGGAAAACTTTTTTTATGACAATCACAATAATGTAAAGGAAAATCAAACTGAAAGACTTCAGTGCTAATGATTAATGTCATGTCTAACTGAGGAAGATAGGGAAGTATGTCCCATGTGTAAGAGACAGTGGCCTCAGATCCAAAAAAGAACGAGACACATCCTCCTCAATCCTGTCACTGGCACATTCTGGCTATGGGACCTAAAGCAAATCATTAGACTTCTGAAGGCTCCAGGAAATTCTCCAAAACTATATGTTGAAGTTGCTGTTGTTGTCCAGTCATGTCTGACTATTCATGATCCCACCTTGGGGTTTCTTAGCAAAAATACTGGAGTTAGTTTGCCATTTCCTTCTCCAACTCATTTTACAGATGAGGAAACTGAATCAAACAGGGTTGAGTGACTTGCCCAGAGCCACAAAGCTAGTAAGTGTCTGAAGCCAGATTTAAACTCTGGTCTTCCTGACTCCAGGCCCAGCACTCTATCCACTGAGCCACCTGGCTTCCATATGCTGAAGAAAAGATGTCAATTTACATTGCTAGAGGAAGGTCTTTACCAGGAGCTCCTACACCAATTAAATCATAGATCTAGTGATGATTTTTTTCAGAGGTGAGAAGGCAAGGCAATTGGGGTTAAGTGACTTGCCCAAGGTCACACAGCCAGTAAGTACGTCAAGTGTCTGATGCTGCATTTAAACTCAGGTCCTCCTAACTCTAGAGCTGGTGTTCTATTCACTATGCCACCACAGTCATAATTTTTTTAAAAATGTTTAATGCCTCCATATTCTGGAGAGGCAGTAGACTACAAGTGCTAGGTATATTACTAATATATACATTTTTCAGACACTGCTAAATGGGTTGATTTCTTTTGCTTGACAGGAGAGGATTCTACTATGGGATGAAGTGGGGAATCATTGGAAAATTATAATCATTTTTTTAAGCCAAGGGCTTAAAAAGTAAAGCTCTTAAAAAGAAAAAAGTCAGAGTCAAAAGGGTAGAGATTCCTAGCAGTCATGCTCTTTGGCTCATACCCCCATTCAGGGTTTCCCCTGAATACAACAGGATTTAGTTGTTGTACCTAGGATTCCACAAAAAAATAGGAAAAGAACCCACAGCTCCCATACAAACACTCAGGTTAATAAGACTGACTATAGGAAAGCTTTTATTTAATACAACATGCAACCCCCTTTCCAAAGACAAAGAACTCTCATCCAAGCCCAATGACCAGTCAAGACAACTTTCCTCAGCTCTCTGTGCCTCCTCCTTCTCCATGGACCTATACAGTCCTCCACACATTAACTGCAGATGCTAAGGTTAATAAGGCCTTACACCCCTCCCCTTTTTCCATTTAACAGGAAACTTCTTTAAAGAGAACCTCCTCTCTCCAGAGACCTCCCCAGTCCACATAACTCACATTATCAGTGAACAAGATTCAAGTTTTGTCCTCCACACTGTGACTCTCTCCTCTGTCCTATCAGACAGCCCCTGCCTGGTCCATAAATTCTTCTACTATATCCAGGAGACTCTGTGCAAGAATTCTTCAACTTTTTCAATCTCACTAATGACATTCCACTGCTGCCACCTTGTTTTAAAGTAACACTTGGCACAGGAACTCCTCAATGCTCAGCTCTGATGCCATGTGATCCCCTAAAGGAATACAGGTATCCTCTCCAAAGAAAGAAATGAGCATCTCTATGAAACTCCTTTCATCTCTGAGTCTCTTTCCTGCCCTATTTTTTAAAGGTAATGGAATGCAGGCATGCATGACTAGCCATATTTTTATTATGAAGATGGAACCAACTTCCCTATGGACCAATTCATTACTGCTGTAATTCATCACCCAGACTTCAGACCCTGGCAAAGGGCTATAAAAGGCCTCCTGCCCCCAACAACTCTGCCACGTGTTGAGAAAGACAGTGGTGAAGGAACTATTCTACAGTCATTAACCCTGGAATTGAACTCACACAACTAATTAGCTGAGGCTAAAACCCAAATCTCCAGGGCACTCAGGCCAACACTGTCTCCTAGACCAGAAGCCAACAAGGTGTCTGGGTCCTGATTCCTAAAGGAAACAAGGAACAAGGAACCAACAAATCAACTGACAATGAAGGATTGTGCATGTGGGGGAGTGTACGGGGGAAATCTTTCAATGATGTTCAAATATGCCAGTCACTGAATAACAAACAGAACCATCACATAGCCAAAGGGTCAAACAGAAAAGAAAGGCTTAGAAAACTGTAGTCCTTAGGTAAATAAATTAAGGTCACAGATGATGGCAGGGTAGAATTTCCCTTCTAGGTGCGAGCATCTATATAGTCTGCTGTCTCCTAAGATGGGATACTCCCAGTGGTCAGAGGGTCAGGGGGTCAGGCTCTCTCCTCTTCTTGCAGTGGGTGTGGTATCAAGCACACACTGAATATTTTGAAAAGTTCAGCAGACAATAAGCCAACAGGAAAAAAACAGTCAGATGCTCAAAGAAGGCAATTTTTAACCACAAGGCAGCAGCTTAGACTTTTAATACCAGAAGATCTCGGATATCTAGGAACAAGAGCAGAAACGTTTTTCTAGAACCTGGGAACAGTATTAGAAGGCAGCTTCTAAGACTGAGAGACACACTAAGTCATAGAAGGGCTGCATCTGCTGCTGGTAGAGAGAGTTTCCATGAAGGAAAGTCCTCAGAAATCAAAAGTCTGAATAAGCTGGTTGCATCTTTTCACTGCCCATCTGATATCATTATCTCCCTGTCCAAAGGAAGTCGGTCTAGAGGAGATGACAGAGGGCTGGCACGGGACTCGGAGGCAGGAGGAGCTATGCACATCATTTAATTTTCTGAGGTCCAGGAAAAGCAGAGCAGAGTGTCTCTATGGCAGACCCCTCAATAAATGGAACAAGCACCCCAATCATCACATGAGACTGGAGTACCAGACTACAGGCCCTAAGGAGCCCACAGCCATGCACCACTATTTTTAGGCAACCTTCTAAAAACCATTTATATATATAAGTTGTAGAGGAGATGCCGACCTGTATTTGTAGGAGTTTTCCCATTTAGGTGATGAAATCAGTGAAATCAAAGATCCAGTCTCCTGCCCTTTGCCTGAAGGGCCCCTCCCTACTCTCCATCCTGCAGGTGTTAACGTCTGCTCCTACACACTTTGACAATAAACCCCAGTGCAAGTACTCCCTCAACACCATTTAAATAGCTCTCTGTTCTGGGCAGCCAGGCTAGCTGACCAAGACAAAGACCCCTTCTCAGAGTCTCTCACTGGAAAGAGTTTCCAGAAAAGTTGCAGGATGAAAGGAGACTGCCTAGTCTCCAGTCTGGGCTTGGAAGACAGAAGGTAGCTGGCTTCTGTTTCCCACCAGAAGAGAGAAGCTATCACCGCTGTGGAGAATCAGTTAACAAGTAACACTAGCAGGGTTTTCTAGAGTATCGTATCGAGAGAGAGTGGGGCAAGGAGCACATATACTTGACATATATCCTTCAGTTAAAAACTAGCTCTGGATGGTTTCCATTGCCCCATCTGTGTGGCCTTGGACAAGTCACATAACTTCTCTGTACCTCAATCAAGGGTGACATTAATAAGATCACCTACCTCATAGGGTTGTCGTGGATCAAATGAGGTATTTATAAAAGCTTTGTACAGTACCCAGCACCGTAAATAAGTGCTTAATAAATGCTTATTCCATCCATACATACACATTTGCCAAAAGTGAGAAATTCAGGGATGTAGGGACAATGGCCCAGGGAAAGCAAAGCAGAGTATCTCTGTGGTGGGTCCTTTAAAAACAGAATAAACATTCTAAGCATCAGGCAGTGATTGGGGCACCATGCTACAAATTCTAAGATCATACACCACTATTTTTCCTCCTTACTTCTCATCTTCAAACACACACACACATTATCCCTCCCTTATGGCTGACAGATCCCTCCAACCCAAAGTACTTAGCTTAAATACTTTGGCCACATATTGAGAAGACAGGACTCACTGGAAAAGACCCTGATGTTAGAAAAAATTGAAGGCAATAGGAAAAGGGGATAGCAGAAGATGAGATAGACAGTGTCATGAAAACAATGAAAATAAGCTTGGACAGACTTCAAAAGATAGTAGAGGATAGAAGGGGGCCTGGCATGCCATGGTTTATGGGGTCATAAAGAGTTGTGACTGTGATACACAACTGAATGACTAAACAACAACCCTCCAACCCACCCATCTCTCGAGCCTGTCTCCTTCACTGAATTGACCAATAAGCATTTATTAGTTAAGTCATTTTCAGTCATGTCCAACCCTGTTACCTCACTGGGGGTTTTCTTGGCAAAGATATAGAATAGTTTGCCATTTCCTTCTCCAGCTCATTTTGCAAATGAGGAAACTGAAGCAAACAGGGTGAAGAGATTTGCCCAGGGTCACCCAGCTAGTAAATAAACTAGTGAGAGGAGAATTCAAACTTCGGTCTTCCTAACTCCAAGGCCGTTACTCTATGTACTTTGCCACTTAGCTACTTCTATACATAAAATGAATAAATAAAAAATACATATTACATAGATATACAAATATGTAAGTTAGTTATAGTTTTAAAAAAATTTAACTATTAAAGCTTAAAACCGCACTAAGACTTGTACAAAGCAATTGTACAAGGTAGTTTGGGAGGGAGGATGCTAGCAGTGGTGGGATCAAGAAAAGCATCTTTAAACAGTACCCGGGCTGTGTCTTAAAGGAAGAAATAAACTATATTAAGCAGAGGTAAGGAAGGAGTACATTCCAGGGATGTGGGATGAAGGAAAGAGACGTCCAATGAGACTGGAAAGGTAGGCTGGAGTCAGGCATGGTGGGGCTTTAAAAATTAAACAAATGAATTTGTCCTTTATCCCAGAGGCAATAGGGAGCCACAGGAGATGACTCAGTAAGTCATAAAGTCAGATCAGCCCTAAAGGAAAATTCCTTTGGCAGCAATGCACATGATAGGGCAAGGAAACATAAAAGGAGGTTATTGCAATAATCTAGAGGAGAACTACTGAGCCTATAGCCCAAGGAAATAAAAAAAGAAGAAAAAGTCTTCTATGTATAAAAATATTTATAGGAGTTCTAACTGGGGCAGTGGATAGAGTGCAGGACCTGGAGTCATGAAGACTCATCTTTGTGAGTTCAAATCTGGCCTCAGATACTTACCTGTGTGACCGTGGGCAAGTTATTTCCCCCTGTTTTCCTCAGTTTCCTCATCTGTAAAATGAGCTGGAAAGGAAAATGGCAAACCACTCCAGTATCTTTGCCAAGGAAACTTCAAATGGGGTCAAAATGAGTCAGACACAACTGAATAACAACTTTTTGTGGTGACAAAAGCCTGGAAACTAATCTCAATAATTGGGGAACAATTGAACAATTTATGGTATATGAATATAAACAACTGTTTTAGAAAAACCTGGGCATATTTGTATGAATTTATGCAGACCAGAAACAATTTACACCACAACATTAATGTTGTTAAAATGAACAATTTTGAAAGACTGCAGAACACTTCTTAAAATAATGCACAATCATGATCTGTGGTTGTTCAGTCGCCCTTCAGCTGTATCCAACTCTTTGTGACCCCATTTTGGGGGTTTTCTTGGAAAAGATACTGGGGTGGTTTGCCATTTTCCTTTTCCAGCTCATTTTACAGATGAGGAAGCTGAGGCAAATGGGAGAAACGACTTGCCCAGGGTCACACAGCTCAGTGTCTGAGGCCAGATTTGAACTCATGAAGGGGAGTCTTCCTGATTCCAAGCCCAACATTCTATCCACTGCTCCACCTAGTTGCCCTGAGTTTAAGATATCTTTGAGACATCCAGTTAGAAAAAGACAATTGGTGTTGTGGGGCCAAAGTTCAGGGGAGACACTAGGGCTGGAGCTACATGAACAGACAGACACAGACATAGAGAAAACAGGTATCTGTGAGTCATGTACAGAGAGACAGTATACTCATGGAAAACAATGAAGTGATCAAGAGAGTGTAGAAAGAGAAGAGGAGCTAAGATAGAACCTTGGGGGAAACTCACAAATGGGATGAAACCACAGAGATTCTCTAAATTCAATAATTTTCATTTTCCAGAAGATGAAACTGAAGCAAAGATATTAAGACAAGTCAACACATATAATGAGTAGCCAAGCAGATATTCAGACCACAGTCCTCTAAATCCAATGCTTTTTCCATCATACTACAATGACTTCACTGTTGTACGCCTATGAAACCTGGATAGTCTACCAGCAGTATGCCAGGAAACTGAATTGCTTCCATTTAAATTATCTTAGGAAGATTCTGAAGATCATTAGCAAGATAAGGTACCAGACACCAAGGTCCTTTTCTCAAGCTGAATTGCCAAGCATTCAAACTCTACTCCAGAGGGCATAATTCTGATAGGCTGGCCACTTTGTTCAAATGCCAAATATGTGTTTGCCTAAAAGACTATTTTACAGAGAACTCACCCTAGGCAGATACTAACTCAGAGGTCAGGAGAAGTGATACAAGCCCAAAAAGAGCATAAAAAAGGGAAAGAATGCATCTGTACAAATATATATATATATATATATATATATATATATAGCAGCTCTTTTGTGTGGCAAAGAATTGGAAATTGAAGGGATGCTCATCATTTGGGAATGGCTGAACAAGTTGTGGTATATGAATGTAATGGAATACGATTGTTCTATAAAAAATAATGAGCAGGCATATTTTAGAAAAACCTGGAAAGACTTAGATGAACTGATGCAGAGTGAAATGAGCAGAACCAAGAAAGTACCGTACACAGTAGCAGCAACACTGTGTGATGACCAACTCTAATAGACTTAGCTCTTCTCAGCAACACAAGGATTTAAGACAATTCCAAAAGACTCATGATAGAAAATGCTATCCACATCCAGAGAAAGAACTATGGAGTCTGAATGCAGATCAAAGCATACTATTTTCTTTTTTTTCCTTTCCTATGATTTTCCCCTTTTGTTCTGATTCTTTCTTCACAATATGACTAATGTGGAAATAGTCTAATAGAATTATACACATATAACCTATATCAGATTGCATGCTGTCTTGGGGAGGGAAGGAAGGGAGGGAGAAAAAATCTGGAACTCAAAATCTTATAAAAGTTAATGTCGGGGTAGCTAGGTGGCACAGTGAATAGAGCACCAGCTCTGGAGTCAGGAGGACCTAAGTTCAAATCCAGCCTCAGACACTTAACACTTACTAGCCGTGTGACCTTGGGCAAGTCACTTAACCCCAATTGCCCTGCCTTCCCCCTCTAAAAGGCAAAAAAAAAAAGTTAACGTTGAAAACTATCTTTACATATAATTAGAAAAAATAAAATACTATTAAGTGGGGGAGGGGAGGAAGTGATACAAGGACACTCTCAAGGTCTCTCTGAAGAACTTTGGAATCAATTACGAGACATGGGAGATACTGGCACAGGATCACCCAGCGTGATGTGCCTGAATCAAAGAAAGTACTGTCCTCTATGAGCAAAGTAAAATTGTAGTAGCTCAAAAGAAAGGTGATATGGGCAAGTTTAGAGACATCTCCCCTTCTAAATGTCCATATAGACTATTTGTGCTCAAGGTGTCATGGAGCCTTCAGTTATCTAAGAGGTAGGATCAGCCACAACTGGACACACTGTACCTTGACCCCAATATAGCAAACGTCCTCTTTGAGCATGAAGGACAACAACCAACCAACCAACCAATCATCCCTTTTAATAAGGGCCATACCTCAGTTATTTTTGCATCTTCCCCAACACATAGCCCAGAGCTTTGCATAGAATAAGTGATGACTCAATGGCTGCTGATTGAATGAACCTCTGAGACTGAAATAAACCCCAGTGCTTTATAAGCAATGTACACAAAACCCTCTTTTCTCATGAGGAAAAGTTCATCCTCCCATCTGTTTTCCAAAGCTTAGGCGGCCAGTGGGGAAGAGCCCTTGGCAAAGCAAAGTGATCTAAAATGGGCCCAGGAAAGAGACAGAGGGAATAGGGAAAGCCATGGAAGGTCAGATGAGGCACTGATACTTGTTGAGCAGAGGGAAGATGAGGCGCAGCCACACAGGCACACCCCAACATACTTATAAGGAAGCAGAGCTGAAGCAAGTGGGAAAAGAGGTGCCAGTAAGGGAATTTCTAAAGTCATCTCAAGTCCACAGACCCCTAAAGACTTGGCTCTTTATTCGTCCACCCAGAGTGTCCTCAGGCCTTGAGTGATTATCAGATGTGTGTGCCTCCCCTGCAGATAAATTCTCCCTCAAACCAGGATTCCCAAGGACGCCCAGCTAATGCCAAGGATGCTGCTTCATGCTATTCTTGTCCCACAGATGCATGCATTCATTCACACACACACACACACACACACACACTCACATTCACACACACACACACTCACACACACACTCACACACACACACTCACACCAGGTTTTGTACTGTCAAAGTTATCGCTGGATTTTAAGTTTTCTTTTTTGGCCTCAGAGAAGCATTTCACACCAAAACACACTCAAAATGATAAGGCCCCCCCCCCCCTGTCTTTCACATCCTTCTCTGCATCTAAAGGCCATTCTTTAAACACACACAATCAAGCTTCTGAAGGGGGCAGGGGAGGGGCGAAGAGAGTCTAATGTAGCCAAAGAAATGACCTTATTCCTCTAAAATTCAGCCTGTGGCCATGCTTATGGGAGTCCAGCAGCTGCACTTCTGGCACGGGAAACACAGATGAAATTAAACACTCATGGTCCTCCCTTCCCCCAACTCAAGCCTGCAAAGAGCCATCCAATTATGGCACAAAAAGGCTTTCTCTTAAGAAACTTCTCTCCCTTTTCCTTCTGCTGCCTCCATTCTGGTTGGGAAGAAACAGCAGCAGCTATGGAATGCACACAGCTCTGCAAATATTCATGAGAAAATGCTTCTGACGCCCACACTTGATACTCATTCCCAACCCAACCCCCAGCCCCACCCCAACACATCTATACACTAAGAAAAGGGGAAAGATGGAAGAACAGAGGCCAGAAGATGACAGGTCTCTACAGTTCTCTGATCTTAGATGAAACACTCTGTGTGTGGTACATGGATAAACAGTGAGGCTTCCACTGAGCCGGGCCCAGAGAATCTTCGTCTTTCCTTATCTTGCTTTCCAGGAAAACCCTTTTAGTTGTGGGTACATTCTTCCCTAGAGATTTTGACGATTGAAAGGAGACTTTGGGACTGAAAGGAAGGCCAGACCCTAGACGTGTGATATCACCCAGATAGGTGCCCCCTTCTTCCACACCCTCTGAAATTCTCCCTCTCCTAAAAGTCTTCCTTCATGTCTCCGTCATTGACTCTCTAAGGTAACCCACCTCTCCTCTCAAGTTCCTTTTCTGTTTAGGCCTTTCTGAGGGCCTACTTTTCTATCTTCATTCTTCCTCTTCGAAAATCCAAAAACATTCATTAAAAGACTTCAATGTGCACAGTATTGTGCTAGAAGAAGAAAGAAAGAAGTAAAACGAGGTTCCCCACCTCACGGAGCTCTGTAATGTGGTGTTGGGGAAGGAGAGGAGGAGTGAATGGTATCTACACAAAGAGCTGTATAACACAACACTGGACGGAGCTTTAAAGCTCTATGGCATCCTGGCCATTAATCAGGGAAGGCTTTATGGAAGGGCATTTGAGTTGGGTCCCAAAGGACAGGGAGAAGTTCAACCAAGAGAATCATTGACTTTTATATGTCATTTTTACATCCATTATGTCATCATAACTCATTATCTCAACAATCCTGGTTGTTTATTATCTCCATTTAACAGATGAAGGAACTAAGGCTTTGACTGAATCCAAAGGACTACACTTGAGGACCTCGAAGGCCACATATGGCCTCAAGGCTTCAGGTTCCCCACCCCTGACTTAGCCCATGGTCACAGAGCCGGTCATATGGGGCAGGATCTGAACCCAGGTCTGTGTCCAAGTCTAACATTCTGACTCACTAGGCCACACCAGCCAGAGGGCATTTCAAGTATAAGAAACATTATGGAAAAAGCCGCAATGGTAGGAATGCACAGGCTTATGAGACAGAAAGTAGTCCAGTCTACTGCAGTGAATAGTGTGGGATAAGGATGGAAAGTCAGAGCAGTGTCAGACTAGGTTGGTCTAAGTTTGAAATTTATTTACTAGGCAACAACAAACAGGGAAATGACATGATGAGATCTGTGTATGATTAAAAAGAGATATCTTGCCAGAGCAAGGAGGATGGCTTTGGAGTAGGAAGAGCCTGAAGGATAAGAGATTTATTGTAATAGTTTAGGTGAGAGATAACCAGAGTCTGGATCAAGATGGTGGCACAGGGAACACAAAAAGGGGATGAGTTCAGGTGATACCGAGGAGGTGGCATGATAGAGAGAGCTAGGCCTGAAGCCCTGAGTTCAAATCTGAATTCAAATCAGAGTTATTTAACTTCCCCTTGCCTCAGTTTCCTCAACTGTAAGATGGAGGTAATAATAGCACCCACAGAGTTGTTATGAAGATCAAATGAGAAATGTGTAAAGTGCTTAGCAACAGTGTCTGGAAAACAGATATCTGTAAAATACCAGGCAAAGATGCTCAGCTATAGTGCCCATATGATAGCAGGAGTTTAATAAACGGAATGCCCATTCCCTGCCCTAGAATTGATAGGACTTAGTAACTAACTGGATGTGGGAATTGAGGGAGAGGGAAGATCTAGAGAAGGCACTGAGTGACTGGAATTGGGGAGCTACTGAAGGAAATGGGGAAGTCAATTTGGAAGGAAAATAATCATTTTAGTCTCTCAGCGATTGGGCTCCAAGCCCGTGAAAGGCCATCTACAATAGGTGCCTCCATTTTCCCTCACTCCCTTCCTAGCCCCTTTACCATCCGGCTCCCAACCTTATCATTCCACCAAAACTACTCTCTCCAAAGTTACTAATGATCTCTTAGTTGATAAATCCAATGACCTTTTCTCCATGCTCATTATCCTTAATCTCTCTGAAGCCTTTCACATTGTTGATCACTCTCTCTTCTGAGACACTGTCTTCTCTTTAGGTTGTTGGGACACCACTGTCTCCTGGTTCTCTTCCAAGCTATCTCAGTCTCCTTGGCTGGATCCTCTTCCAGATCACACCCTCTAACCATGAGAGTCCCTCGGGGTTCTCTCCTGGACCCTCTTCTCTTCTCCATATTACTTCACTTAGTGATCTCATCAGCTCCCATAGATTTAATTATTATTTCTCTGCTGATGATTCTCAAATCTACCTATTACGCTCCAATCTCTATGCTGATCTCCAACCTTGCATCTCCAAGAGATACCTTAGAGACATCTTGGACTGGAAGTCTCACTACGTCCAAAACAGAACTCATTCTCTTTCCCTCTAAACTCTTCCCTCCCCCTCCCCATCTTCCCTATTACTGTAAAGAGGAACACCATCCTTCCAGTATTCAGGCTCAAAACCTAGAAGTCACCTCGAACTCATCACTATTCCTCACCTCTATATCCAATCTGCTGCCAAGACCAGACAATTCCACCTCTGTCACATTGAATACACTCCCTTCTCTCCTCCAACACTGCCCCCTGCTGTGGCAGGCCCTCATCACCTCATGCCTGGATTACTGCAATAGTCTGCCTGCCTCAAGTCTCTCCCCACTCTAGTCCATCCTCCATTCAGGCCCTAAAGCACAATATCTGATCATGTCACATTCACCCCTCCTACTCAATAAACTCCAATGCCTCCAGGAACAAAGACAACATGGACAGTTTGGCATTTAACGTCCTTCATAACTAAGCTCCCTCCTACCTTTCCAGTTTTCTCATACCTAACTCCCCAACACTCTTCGGTCCAGAGACACTGGCCTCCTGGCTGCTCCACAAACAAGACATTCCATTTCTCATTTCTCAGCATTTTCTCGGCTTGATCCCCCATGCTGCTCCCTCCTCTGCTCTGACTACTGAGCTCCCTGGCTTCCTTTAAGTCCCAACTAAAATCCCACCTACTACAGGAAGCCTTCCCCAACCACTCTGAATTCCAGTGCCTTCCCTCTGTTAACTATTTCCTATTTATCGTGAATATATTTTACTTTGCATGTATTTGTTTATATGCTGTCTCCCCCGTTAGATTGTAAGCTCCTTGAGGGCAGGGAATGTCTTTTGCCTCCTTCCGTAGCCTCATGACACAGTATCTGGCACATAAAAGGTGTTTAATAAATGTTTACTGATTGACTAATTAATCATGAGGAATGAAAAAAGGTTACACAGTTGCCAGGAAATAAGTTTTAAGGCTCTTCTCTTTCAGTAACCATTCAAGTATCCTCATCCAGAAATGGAATGGGGAATTAAGAGGGTCCCATAAGGAAATGCTGTCTCAGAGACAAAAGTACCTAAATAAACCCAGCCAGGCTTAGGTGACCCTGTCACCTTGGGAAAACAAACAGTTCACACAATCGACTGAATGGTCTAGTAACTGAGGCAGATGGATATAATGAGGCAAGGCAAGGAAGGCAAATCTCTATCCTCTCCCCATTGCCACCATTGCCCTTTAGGGATCTTGTGATTTTTCCACTTCTACTAAGTACAATGAAAGGCAGTAGGACATAATGACATAATCTTGGCTTCTAGAAGTAAAAAAAGACCTGGGTTTAAGCCATTCCTCTAACACAGTAGTGTGAGATCAATCATTTAAGCCTCTCAGTCCTTGCCTGCTCCCCCCTCTCGCCCCCAGGTTAAATGACTTGCCCAGAGTCCTACAGCTAATAAATGTCTGGGGCCAAACTGGAATTCAGGGCTCAGCATTCTGTCCACTGCACCATCTAGCTGCCTTGGAGGAAAGAGGTACAGAGGAAAGAGCATTCATTTTGAGATATACTTAGGTTCAAATCCCACCTTTGATACTTAACCATCTGTATGGTCCTGGGCATATCACTTTATCTCCCTAGATTTATGTTTCTTCACCTGTAAAATAAAAGGGTTGGACTCTATGACCTCTGAGGTCCCTCCAAACTCTAAAGGGGCCATCCCTTGACTTGCTTCTTTTTTTTTTTTTTAGAGGAGGAAAGGAAGGGAAATTGGGGTTGTGACTTGCCCAAGGTCATACAGCTAGTAGGGTATGTCAAGTGTCTGAGGCCAGATTTTGAACTCAGGTCCTCCTGACTCCAGGCCAGTGCTCTATTCACTGGCACCACCTAGCTGCCCCCCTTGACTCACTTCTTAAAGAGACCTATTCATCTTCTGAATGGGCATTACCTTACTCTAAGTAAGAGCCTGAAAAGGCCTTAGCCTAGAAGGACCAGGGTCTTCCATTGCATCCTGGGTCATCTCTAGTCATCCTGATCAATATCTGGCCACTGGACCCAGACAGCTCTGGAGGAGAAAGTGAGGCTGGTGACCTTGCACAGCCCTCCCTCACTCAAATCCAAGTCAACTGCAAGTCATGCCATCATTTCTCTCATGACCATGGTCTTCTTCAAAAACGAAGGTTAAACACAAGTGTCGTGTCTTATGTGAGTAGAAAAAAGGCAGCAGATGGGAAAGATACAGTAAAAGAGACAACAAAAGAGGCAGCTAGGTTGCTCAGTTGATAGAGCATTGAACCTTCAGGCAGGAAGATGTGAGTTCAAATACAGCCTCAAATATTGAACAGCTGTGTGATTCTAAGCAAGTCAATGAACCTCTTTCTGCCTCAGTTTTCTCATCTGCAAAATGGGAGTAATAGCACCTCTATCCCAGAGTTGTTGTGAGGATAAAAATGAGATAATATTTATAAGGTCCTTTGCAAATATAAAAGAACTATAGAGATGCTAGCTACTAAATGGCAACTAAGTGGCCACTAGCATGTGGGAGAATGAAAAGTATAATGTGCAGAAGAGTGGAGGATAAAGCCACCCTTTCATAACTGGGCGACTGAAAGGATGGCGGTGCCCTCCACCAAAAGAGGGACACATAGAAAAAGTCTGCGGAAGCAGACGGAGATGAAGCTGAAATGTCCAAGAGAAAGCTACCCAATGACTGTAGTTCAAAAAAAGAGACTCTGTCGTGAGATATTGCATACATTGATTTGTAAGTCACCTACACAGAAGCAACAATGAAATCTGATGGGGTCAGAAGTTAAGAGAGAAAAGAGCCCAGGACAGAACCTCGGGGTGCACATCCAGCTGGGTGGGGAGGGAAGGTGTGAATGATGAACCACAAGGGAGACTGAGAAGAAGGGGTGTGACAGATAAGAGGAGGACCCAGGAAAATCTGGAGAGGAAAGAGTGGCAAACTCTATCAAACACTACAGAGAAAGCGAAAAAGACGAAGACTGAGAAAAGGCAGTCAGATGAACATTAGTAACTATGAAGAAGCAGTTTCAGTTGAGTGATGAAGCTGGAAGCCAGAGGGCAAAAGGTTTAAAAATGAGAGGAAAGGAAATAGAGGTAATGAGTATAAACAGCTTTTTCTAGGAGTTTGGTTGTGGAAGGGGAGAGGGATCGCTTAAGAGGCTGATAGGGTGTAGTGAGGGATTTTTAAGGACAGGATACTTAGTCTCAAATTATAAAGCCCTTTAAACTCTGCAATTAATTTAATAGAGCCTGTTTTTTGTGGTTTCTGTGATTCTTACATGCATAAATGTTTGCACTAAGAAGTTTGTAACATGTTAAATATTTTATATATCTTAAAGCAAAAAGCAAGCTGTACATAATAAATATTAATAGCTTCGTGTACAATCCTTTCTCTGTTCTATTACATATATGGAACTGCTCATTTTATTTGGTAATAAATTCCAAATTTTAAAAAAATAACATTTCTTCTAAGGGCAAGTATCACTCTTTGGGATTGATATTGCTTACTAGAAAACATATATGCATATACACATTAATACATAGCTATATTATATATATATATATGTTTTTCTACTGTAGCTGGGATCTTTATGTACTGGAAGTTAATTCCCCTTATCTCTATAGAATCTGAATTAGCAATCCTACATACAATCCTGAGGGGAAGTCATAAGAACCTCAATAAGAACTCAATAAGAGTTCTAGGGATCACTTGAGACAATCTTTTTTGGATATATGATCTTGTACATGGCCTTTCTCCTTTTCCTCTCAATATTGAAGATACTGGGTCACCTACAGCTGCTCATTTAGAGAGACATGTGCTACTATATATAAGAACTGAAATGATCAGCTCCCTCTACACTCAGAACTCCTCCATCTCACGCAGAGAACCCTCATTCCAGCTGCTGCAGGGAGGGACCATAATTCATTGGGTTGGGAGGTGGCAGGGAAGGAACCAATAGTATTTATCCAGAACTCCCTTAGTAGCCTCAGTTACCTTATCCATAAAAAAAAAGGATTAAAAACATTTGCATGAGCTACTTCACAAGGTGATTGCAAAGAAGGAACTTGAGAATCAAGTGCTACATAACTATGGGCAATTCCTACTCAGAAGGATGCTGCATGCTGGCCAAGATATTTCATTCTATTTCTTCCACAACTGTCCTCAACTGGAGAGATGGAGACATTAAATTAAAATCAAAGAGTGTGGGGACAATCTGTTAAAGACATGAGGAAATGGGATGAAGGGTACAATACGGGGGGAAGGTCTTGGTCAGAAGAGCCACCTCTTCCTCAGAGACTGGAGCTCCTGTAAGTCTCTGAATTCCACCTGACCTGTCCTATCTTACAGGGTCATAATACTCCCTTACATTTCCATTCCATGACTTGTTCAGCCATCCTCCAGGCAAGTGCACCTACTTGCTGCTATGAATATTTTGGTCTTTATGGGATCTATAATTTTGTCACTGGCTTCCCTGGGGTATTTGCCTCACAGTGGGCTCATGTCCTACTCTAGTTGCAGAGTTCAACACTAGAGAGAATATTCCAGTGGTGGTCTCTAAAGGAAGAAGGGAAGAGAGAAACCAAACAGGCAAGCAGGCATATGTGCACACACACACACACACACACACACACACACACACACACTGTTTTTTGAGTTTAGGAAGTGGAACATTCTGTGAGTGTTGTTCAATGCACTGTGTAAGCTAATACAAAGTTAAAATAGCAACCAGCATAAACACCTTATCAATATCATTTCAGTTTTGGATGAGGTGGTGTGGAGGAGGAAATCTCACCCCCACAGATTTTTATCTAGAACAACTACAAATTATGTAGGTTCTGTGTTTTTGCCAAAAGACTGACTGTTTTTTCAATAAAAAACAAACCCCTAGGGAATAGTAGTGACCAGCTTTCACAAAGGGTCAGGCTGCTTTTTGTTCCGGTATATGGTCTGTGTTGACTCAGTCTGCCCTGTTTTGAGCTGCTGCTTAACAGCTCTATGGGCGTAGAATTGGGCCTAGTCCTTCTCATGGAAAGTTTTACAAATACATAATCACCCAAACACAATGAGTTTGAGCAGAAGGCTGCCTCTCCAACAGATGCTCCTGACTGGGAGGAAGGGAGGGAGGCTGCTTTTCTAAGTACCATGTGCTGAGCCGAGAAGGAAGTAAAACCAGATATAAAAGAGAGATTTTTCCAGTCCAGCCCAGCATTTATGTGTGTGTGTGTATGTGTGTATGTACATGTAGATGCATGTGTGTGTGTACGTGTGTATACTTTGTCTCTTCCTACTATAATTGCAACAGTCATAGAAGGGGCCCAAGTGATGCCTATTCCAAGTCTTTCCTTTCTCTCCAGTTAAAGGTGTCATGCAAGTAAACACAGGCCTAAAGCCTGAAATAAATTGGTCCAGATCTTTAACTAATTAGGTAGTTATATAGAGGCATATGGACACAGAAGAAGCTCAAAGATTAGTCATAAGTAAAAATCATCAACCAACCAATAATTGGTCATGAATCGTCTATGTGCCAGGCAAAGACAAAAGTGTCACAGCCCCTGCTTACAAGGAGTTTATACTGCACTGGAGGGAAACAAAATGTTCACAGATTAGTAAATACAGACAATAGACAATAAATATATAATCATATTTATCAAAACTTAGGTGAAAAGTGACATCATAAACATAAATCTTCATCATCTTTTAAGCTTTTCATTCGAAGAAATTATTGAGTCACGAATAGTAATTGTGATTGTGGGTTAGGGGAAGAATTGACAACTGGGAGAATCAGGAAACCAGACCCCTTGAAAGAGGTGGGACAGTTAGGTGGCACAGTGCTAGATGTTAGGTGGCTGGTGCACAGAGCACCAGCCCTGGAGTCAGGACCTGAGTTCAAATCTGTCCTTAGACACTTACTAGTTGTGTGTGACCCTAAGCAAGTCACTTAATCTCAACTGCCTCCAAAAAGGAAGGAAGGAAGGTGAGAAGAGAAAGAGAGAGGGAGGGAGGGAAAGGGAGAGGGAGGGGGAGGGGAAAGGAAAAGGGAAAGGGAATGGAAAAGGGAAGGGAAGGGTCAGCATTTTTAAGCTGAACTTTGAAGGGAGAAGGGAGTGGAATAAAGTGGAGTAGAAGGAGTACATTTCAGGTTTGCAAGTGGCAGGTGAAATGTACATGATTCTGCAGAAAAGATGAGGTTCATTTGGACATGTTGAGTTTGAGATGCCTATGGGACATCCAGCTAGAAATATCCAATAGAGATAGCTCGAGCTCAGAAGAAACTGGACATGTCAACCCGAGTGACAGTGTCTACACAGATATGAAAACTGAACTCAGGGTTGCTAGTAAGATAAGAAGGCAGAGGAAAAAAATTATTAAATAACCTATTTTTGAGTTTAATCTTCACTATTAACATTTTCTCCATCACTTTCTTAAGTCTAGACAATTAGCTAATCAATAAATCAAGCCCTACTAGCATTTGCTGATTTCTGAGGTATATAGGCTCCATGGTCAATTTAATAATCAGTTCTCAAGACCTGGTTCCAGCACACCACTGATTCTCCTGCTCTGATTCTGGAGATGCATCACCCAGAGCACAGCTAATTATCAGAATGAAAAAAATCTTGAATCGCACAAAACAAAAAAAACATATCAAAATACTGTATGCAAGCTGGGAGAGCAAGGAATAGTTTACCTGTCAAATTTATGGAGAAGGGAAGAATTTATGACAAAACAAGAGATAGAGAGCATTACGAAATGTAAAATGGATAACTTTGATTACATTAAACTGAAAAATTTTGTACAAAGCCAAAAGTTTTGTACAAACAAACCAAGATTAGAAGGGAAGTGGAAAATTGGGATAGAATTTTTACAATGTGTCTCTGATAAAGGTCTCATTTCTAAAATATAAAGAGAAATGAGTCAAATTTATAAGAATACAAGTCATTCCCCAATAGACAAATGGTCAAAGATATGAACAGGCAGTTTTCAGAGGAAGAAATTAAAGATATCTATAAACATATGAAAAAATGCTCTAAATCACTATTGATTAGAGAAATGCAAATCAAAACAACTCTGGGGTGCCACATCTCACCGACCAGATTGGCTAAGATGAAAAAGAAGGAAAATGATAAATGCTGGAGAAGATGTAGGAAAACTGGAACACAATGCATTGTTGGTGGAGTTGTGAACTGATCCAACCATTCTGGAGAGCAATTTGGAACTCTGTACAAAGGGCTATAAAAATGTGCATACCCTTTGATACAGTGATACAACTTATAGGGCTGTATCCCAAAGTGACCATAAAAGTGGGAAGAGGACCTGTATGTACAAAAAATATTTATAACAGCTCTTTTTGTGGTGGCAAAGAATTAAAAATCAAGGAGATTCCCATCAATTGGAGAATGGCTAAACAAGTTGTGGTATATGAATGTAATGGAATATCATTGTGCTATAAGAAATGAGGGGCAGCTCTTTCCCGTCTCTCAAGATGGCAGACCAAAAGCCACCCAAGGAAAAGAAAGTCAAAAAGGAAAAAAAGAGAAAAAAAGGAAGATGGAGCTGAAAAGGCCAAAAAGCCTCAAAAGCATTGCAGTCAGAACCCAGTCCTGGCCCGAGGGATCGGTAGATACGCCAGGTCTGCAATGTATTCCCAGAGAGCCATGTGCAAGCGGAAATACGCTGCCCCGAAAACCCGGATTGAAAGGAAGAAAGACAAAGTGCCTGCTACTATCTCAAAGCCTGTTGGTGGTGATAAGAATGGAGGAACTCGAGTGGTAAAGATTCGCAAAATGTCTAGGTATTACCCTACTGAGGATGTGCCTAGAAAGCTGCTAAGTCATGGCAAAAAGCCCTTTAGCCAGCATGTGAGGAGACTTCGAGCTAGCATCAAGCCCAGTACAGTTCTGATCATGCTCACTGGCCGCCACAGGGACAAGCGTGTGGTTTTCCTAAAGCAACTGGCTAATGACTTGCTACTGGTGACTGGACCTCTGACCATCCGCCGTGTTCCTCTGAGAAGGACCCATCAGAAATTTGTCATTGCCACTTCTACCCGAGTTAACCTTTCAGGTGTGAAAATTCCAAATCATCTTACTGATGCTTACTTCAAGAAGAAGAGGCTCTATAAACCTAGACACCAAGAAAGAGAGATTTTTGACACAGAAAAAGAGAAATACGAGATTACAGAGCAGCGCAAGGCTGATCAGAAAACAGTAGACTCTCAGATCCTACCCCAAATCAAGAAAATTCCTCAGCTCCGTGGCTACCTGCATTCTGTCTTCTCTCTCTCCAATGGAGTTTATCCTCACAAACTGGTGTTTTAAATGCCTTGCAGAGAACACTTATTAAAATATTTGCAATAGTAAAAAAAAAAAAAGAAATGAGGGACAGAAGGACTTCATAATAATCTGGAGAGACATATATAAACTGATATTGAGAGAGGAGAGCAGAACCAGGAGAATTTTGTACACAATTACAGACTGCAATTTATTATAATTTAAGAGTTTGAGCCCTAATTTACCCCTACTCTTCTGTGTCCCCAGTTTTAATCTAGTGGGGTTTGAGAGAAAGTACTACCAAGATCTGCTTCCTGGGATCCCAGCTTCCATTCTGCCTTCAGTATGGAGAGGCAATGTTTCCAACATTAAGGGACAACTGGGAGATTTTCCTTAGGGGGAAGCTCATTCAAATTCTGGCCCTCTTAAAGCATCAGGACTTCAAGGACAAAATCCAGACCATATTCCCACAGAATAAGAGCAGGGTGGGTCTGCTTGACATCTGACAGAGAGGATACAGGCTCTATTACAATCAGGCAATCCCTGACATACACTCCACACTCCCAGAGGGTTATGGGGGTTCCCTTCCTTCCTAGGTTCTTGCCTTAACTCCCCTTGCTTGTTAAGAGTAATACAAATTCTCTAGCTAACTGAGGGGAAGCCTCAGACTGTTTATTAAATCAGTTGAAATAAACCTCAAGAGACCTTGCTTTTATCTCTCAAAACAGATTTCCTGCCTGGATCCTATTTGATATTTCCATTAAATCTCAAATTAGGGACAATCCTGTTTATAAATTTCCTCTCCCCATGGCCTCAGAAGCCATTATGAGATTCTCTTATTTTTTTTTCCTCCAGCCTTTCCCCCTGAGATGTCCAGGGTTGGCATGTACACAGTAATTCCACGGATACAGGAGGCAGGCACCCCTTGGAGCAGCATCCTTTCTCTGTGGGTCTAGAGACCTTCTGTCTATCTACCTTGCTTGTATTAAGGCCAGGGAACTTTAAAGTGGCTGTGGCTATGTTGGTGAGTGTGCTCTTCCTTCTCATTCCCAAATGAACTTAAAGGCAGCCCCATAGGGCTGAACTACAATTCCATCACCTTAGAAGCACCCTCTCCCCTAGTTTCACTCTCCCCACCAAGATGGCAGCCAAGTGGCAACAAACTCAAACAGCCTCACACCTCATTCACATATAGGACCATAGGGCAAACCTGAATTTTCCTGGACTTCCCAAAAGGTCAGAGACAAGACCTTTGGTGAAGACCAAAGTACATTCACCCTTATACGGTTATCCCTTCCACACTGGGGGGGGGGGGGGGTGGGGTAAGGGATGGGATTTAGCAACCCTGCATCCCCACAATCTGGAAAATGTGCATAAAATTTTCTGGTCCTCCCTTCATACCAGAGAAGAAGTCTGAATTATTATGGTATTAAAAGATAAAGTATGTGGTCAATATATAATAGTATACACATATTTATGCATTTCCAAGTTTCTAAGCTTTTTCTGTGCCTGTGACTTCCACAAAATTCCCCCAAAATTCCCGTTTAATTTCTTAGCAGACCAGTGATATATTGAAATTCCAAAGGGGAAAGTCTGGATGTGAAAAGGATAATTGTACACACCTCTGCAGACAATGGATGACTATAAGCAGAAAGCTTCACATTATAAAAGAAAGAGAACAGAGACTCTAACCTTTAAATTGGTCTGGAGGCTGCTAGATTTTGGTTCTAATGTATTTTACAGCCTACAAGGCAAAACAGTGGAGAAAAGTCAAGAGGATCACAACAAAGAGAGAGAGGAAAAGTCCCTGAGACCTGAGTCTGAATCCCAGCTCTGGCACTCAGTGTGAGTATGAGCCTTGGGGAGTGACTTCACTTGTCTGGGACTCAGTCTCCTCTTCTGTAATGTGAAGGACTTGGAGATGAGTCTTCCTGACTCCAAACCCAGCACTCTATTCACTGCACCATCTAATCACTCTACTTTTATTCAACAACAAAAAACTGTTATTTTATCCAGCTGGGAAACAATCTTTAAAACATTAAATATAAAACAATGATAAGTGGAGAGTGACTTGTCCCAGGACCATTTCCATCTGAACCCCACTGAAAAAAAGATAATGTGAACAACAACTTACAAGCAGTTAGAGAAAGGTGAATGCTTCCTTGTTAAAAAGGAGGAAGATGGTCACAGAACCAATGATGAATTTAAATTGAAAATTTAGAGAAATACTTCTGGAAAAAACAAATGCCTAAACTTCACAAAGCAATATGAAGGGCTGACAATATGTACATGCTACGGGATGTGTTGGGGCAGCTGGGTGGCACAATGGACAGAGCGCTGGGCCTAGAGTCAGGAAGACTCATCTTCATGAGTTCAAATATAGCCTCACACACTTCCTAGCTGTGTGACCCTGGGCAAGTCATTTAACCCTGTTTGCCTCGGTTTTCTCATCTGTAAAATGAGCTGGAGAAGGAAATGGCAAACCAATCCAGTATCTCTGCCAAGAAAATGCCAAATGAGGTCACAAAGTGTCAGACACAACTGAAAAATGACTGAAATGGCCAAATAACTAGATGTGTTGAATATAACCAAAAGTGGCTTGCCAACTCTGGGTACAGCCTAGGAAATGGTTAAGACTCAAGAGTGAACTCAAAACCTCCAAGGGTTACATTTACAGGAACCAACCAACAATATGTTGACAAAGGAAAGTCAGACTGATGGCTGAGTCATGATATATTTACAGAAACAACAAAGGTTTATGGTAGCAATTCAAGACCAAGTCATTGCCACTTGAAATTATAGAGAAATGATCTTTAAGGAGTCTGGATTTATTCATCAATGATAATTACACAAGGAAACAGTAGAAATTGTGCAACTTATCACTGGCAGGTTTGCTAAAATTTAGGACCCACTGAATAATTAGCACACACACAACCTGGTGGCTGGAATGATGTCTCAGAATCTCATCATTTTTCATAAAATAAGAAACAACAAATCCCAATATGGAAACACGGAGCTCAAGATACCCTTTAAGAATTAAGCAAAGAAAAAAAAGACTTATGATGGGAAATGCTATCCATATCCAGAGAAAGAACTATGGAATTTGAATGCAGATCAAAGCAGAATACTTTTTCTTTTTTTGTTGTTTTTTGTTTTGCTCTTTCTTTCTCATGGTTTTTTCATTTTGTTCTGATTCTTCTTTCACAACATGACTAATGTGGAAATTAATACAATTGTACATCTATAGTCTATATCAGATTGCATGCTACCTTGAGGAGGGGGAAGGGCAGGGGGAAGGGGGGAAATTTAAAACTCAAAATCTTATAAAAGTGAATGTTGAAAACTAAAAATTAATTAATTTTTAAAGAAAGAAGTGGCAAAAAAAAACCTGAACTGAAAACAGATTTTCACTGACAAAACTGTAGCCATAATCTCCTAGAAACAACATTGATCAAAAACAAAACAAAACAAAAGACACCACCCTGGAGAACAATGTTTTTAATGATGTCACTATACCAAACATTCAGAATCTCCAACCTAGTTGGAATAAAAAAACTTTAAAAATATCATGACTTATAGAAGCCAGATTGTAGAATGAAATGGAAAAATGTGAAAGCATTGATTATAGATGGCTTTCTCAAGGAATTAAACCACAAAAGAGAGAAGAGATGAGGTATAAAAGCTGGTAGGGATAGATGGATCAAGGGAGAGCTTCAAAGGACGAAACATGGGCATGCTTTCTTTCTAACTATCTACTTTACTTGCTTTCCTTCCTTTCTTTCTTTCTTATCAGTCTACTTAACAACCTACTACTATTAGATTTTATTCTATCCCATTATATTCAACATGCAAGGAAATACAAAGTGTATTAAAAAGTTTCCTTCTAGGTCCAGCTTATGGTCCATTTACATTATCTGTCTAACCTATCCATATATTTAGGGATGAACTCTGTAGGCTTCCCATACTACAGTATGTGTGTGCCTACCATGACCTAGATGAAATCTATATAATCCTTAATCATCCTGTCTGCTACTCAAGTTGTTCCCAAGTAGGCTTTCTGTGAGCTCACAAGAGATGAGATTACATTCTACTACTTTTATTCAGCTACAAAAAGCAGTCATTTTATACACTTGTGCAATAAGCCACAGAACACTGAATCACAGTAGAGTATTTATCTGTCCCAGGACCATTTCCACCAATTAAACAATAAAAATAATAGCCAATATTTATATATCATTTTAAGGTTTCTAAAATGCTTTACACATGTTATCACATTGGGTCTTCATAACAATCCTGGGAGCCTGGACTTATTAAAAAATAATTAAGGTACCATTATTTTCCTTATTTTGAAGATGAGGAAACTGAGACCGAGAGATCAAGTGAGTTGCCTGTGGTCATACAGCTACAAAAATCTCAGCCAGAACTGGAATCTGAATAGTCCTGACTCCAAGCACAATAGTCTATCTGTGTGCCTCTGACCTACCTAACAAGATAAGAATTGAACAATTATGATAGTATATATTATATTACATAATAATAATAGCTGACATTCATATATCATGTTAAGGTTTATAAAGTTGTTTACAAACATAACCTAATTAAAAAAACCCTTGTAGAGTAGTTTTTATAAGTGTCAACCTCATTTTACAGATGAGAAAACTGAAGTACAGAGAAGGTAAGGTGACTTGCCCAGGGTCACATATAGTATGAGTGGGAGAAAAGAATTGAACCCATTTCTTTCCTAACTCCAAAGTCTGTCCATTGTGCCATATATTTGGGACATGTAGAGTTTGAGGGGCTTGCAAGACGTTCAAGAGGAGACATCCACAAGGCACAGACTTCTAGAAATATGGGACTGTAGATTGAGCGAGAGATGATACTTAAAAATAGTCTCAGAAAAGCCAATGGAGGAGAGAGTATCCAAAAAGAGGGGGTGGTAAAGTTCATCTGCAGCAGCTGAAAAAGTCATCAGAGTCAGCAATTAAGAAATCATCAGCAGTCTTTTGGAAGGCAGTTTTCAGAGTGGTAAAGCAAGATTCCAGATTGCAAGGGGCCAAAGAATAAAAGGGAGGGTCAAAAAGTGAAGGCCACAAGTTAGGTCACTCTTTATAGTTTAGTAGTGAACGTAGGGGTGATTAGATCAGGTCAAAGCTTGAGAGAAGAGCAGGGCAAAGGGAAAGGTTTTCTGTTGTTACTTTTCAAAGGAATGGTAAAACCTAATTGTATTTGTAGATAGTGAAGAAAGAACCAACCGAGAGGAAATGAATGAAAATAGAGATGTGCAGAAGGGCTAATGAACAAACCATTTGCTGAGACCCACTACCAGGCACCAGCCAGAGGAGGGAGATGACCATATGAGATTCCAACCCTTATCCTTAATAGCACCAGGAGGACACCCATGTGACAGATCCCACAAGGTCAGTATATATGCTGCCATCTTCCTTGCAATGGTACCCTAAAGACCCCCTGGGTCCTTTGCAAACCCCCCCCCCAAGTAACTGAACTCTCCTATATATATGGTCTCCAACAATTAAAATGGGAGGTCTCTGAGAGGAGGGAAATAAAGCTAGATAGCAAAGTGGAGAGCACTGGGCTTAGAATCACGAAGACTCCTCTTCATGAGTTCGAATCTGGTCTCAGACACATAATAGTTGTGTGACCCTGGGTAAGTCACTTAACCTTATTTGTCTCAGTTTCCTCATCTCTAAAATGAGCTGGAGAAGGAAATGGCAAACCATTCTAGTATCTTTGCCAAGAAAATCCAAAAAGGAGTCACAAAGAGTCGGACATGACTGAAAAATGACTAAACAACTGATTATGTTGCACATAAGTTTACTATTACTGTGCTTTAAAAAACAACAAATATGAGAAATTCAGAGAAACATTATATTAAGTGTTGTACAGTAAAGAACAAGGAACCAAGAGAATTATGTATACAATGACTCTAACAACATACTTTATAACAACACTAAAGGGCAATTGATCTCTGTCTCTGTCCTGAACAACCTAACAGCCTCCTCTCAGTAGAAAGGTGTAGGACCATGGATATGTAGTGAGATATACACTGTCTGATGTAGTCACTATGTGTTTTCCTTAATGTTTTTCTATTTTGTAACAAGGAAGGGTTCAGTGTGGGGGAAGTTTAAAATGGAAATGACTAAATAAGAGGGCAAGGGAATAAAGACAGCTCCCAAAGGAAAGGGAAGAGGATTCAATTCAATTCAACACACATTTATTCAGCTCTTACTACATGCAAGGCATGGTCCTAGGCAAAGGGAAGATAATGATAGAAATCAAATAACCCTACCCTCAAGGAGTGTATATTCTAATTAAGGCAGTACAATGTATACTAAGATAAATAGCATAGTGCCTGACACATGGTAAGCATTTAATTGGGGGGTGGTGGGGAGAAGGAAGGAGAAAGGGTCAGGAACACTGTACATTTATCTGATGGGGTACAGATTCTGGGAACCCTCTTGAACTCTCCTTGAATCTTCCCACTTAATCTGATGTTCACCTGAGGCCATAAACCTTTCATTATTGCTATGCCCAAATCTCTGTTATCTCTGGATTGCCTCCTGCTACTCCTCACCCTTGATACCATCCAAACCCCATCTCTTGGTTCCTGGTGTGTGACCTCTAGGCACCTCAGACTTTTGACCATCCCTAGATCCCTCCCTCAGTCTTTCTGTATATAAGAGCAATCCTTCCACCATGAAGAGGCTCAGATTCAATCTAGCTCAGATTCAATCTTGTCCACTTGTTCAATACAAGTATCACAAATGCTCAGATTCCTTAAGAGTCTACCCAATATGGTGGATCTCTAATAAACTTTGTTTTTACTTGGCTGAAAGAAGGCTTGGGTTGAATTTATTTGGGCAGGACCCATGTGTCGCTATTTCGGGGTCCCAGCACTCCTAAATCTCAATATATCTGTCACTATTCCTCTATTTCCAACTCTATTCCATGAGGTGAGAGAACATGTCTTATTCAGTCTTTGTTTCATCCCCTAGCAAATGCACTGCACTAATAAGTGTGTTTAATTTAATAAAACATTTAATAAGTTTGATAATGCTGGTGATGAACCCAAACTGACATTTAACAAATAAATATTTAAAGGTAGAAAGCATGTTGCAGTTGAAGGAACACTGGCTCTGGGGTCCAAAGACTTGTGTTCAAATCCTGCCTCTAAAACCTACCTGTGTTATAGATCACAGGATGTTAGAGCATGAAGGGGACCTAGAAACCCTCACAAGCCTACCCCTTCATTTTACAGATAAAGAAACTGAGGCTGAGAGAGGTGAAATGACTTGCTCGGGAAAACACAGCTATTGAGGGTCTGAGGCAGGATGAACCTAGGTCTGAGTCCAAATCCAGGGCTCTGTTCATTGCTCCATGCTGCCTTTGTCACTTTTGCAAATCACTTGACCTTTGTGGTCCTTTGGAATCATGATTAGTCATTTAGAATCAACAAACATATATTAAATACCTACTATGTACCAAGTGCTCTGCTATACACTGCAGATAACAAAGACAAAAGCCAGACAAAAAGCCTGTCCTCAGGAAGTTCCACTTCTATCAGGGAAAACAACACAGGAATGAACTTGCATATCTCCATCCACACTCTCTCACATAGTCCATTTCATGGTCAAGCACACATAGGTTGTTGGCAAAGGTGAAATTTGTAGCTACCAAAGAGAATGGAACTATCTGCCCACAAGGGTACTAGATATGTGATTTTGGCAGTGACATGCTGGTTTAACAACCAGCTCTCCAAGGGAAAAAAATGTATGCCTGATGCCTTAAGTTTAATCTTTACTATTAACATCTTCGATACTTTCTTTTTTTTATTAATTTTTATTTTTTACAAGGTTTTTTTTGCCTTTTTTTTAAAGAGGGCAATTGGGGTTAAGTTACTTGCCCAAGGTCACGTAGCTAGTTTTTTGTGTTGAGTGTCTGAGGCCAGATTTGAACTCAGGTCCTCCTGACTCCAGGGCCGGTGCTTTATTCACTGCACCACCTAGCCAACCCCTTCCCCACTTTCTTAAATATAGACAATCAACAAAACAATAAATCATTATTTGTACCATTTACCAATTTCTGAGGTGTAAATAGTCATACTGAAAATTCAATAATCAGCTCTCATGAGCCAGAACAGGCTGGCTACAGCTCATGACTGGATTTTGGCATTATTCACCACTTACTCTAAGAAACTAAGCTAACCATTACGATGGGCCTAGAAAATAATATGGTCCCTACACATCAGAGTACTTCAATGACCTATCACGAGGAGCCCATTCACTAAGACTTGCCTTTAGCAGTTTCTAGGAGACACCCTGAGAGACCACATCACTTATAAAGCACCTACTATTTGCTAGGCACTGTTCTTGGAGCCAGAGATTCAAGAATAAAAATGAAAATGAAGTTTACATTCTACCTAGGGAAAATGCATACAAGAAGCCACCTAACTTGTATTCATATGAACTTTGCCCCAGCTAGAGGACTAAACTACTAACAGCCAAGTTCCTAAATCTTGCTTCTCTCCCAAGCCAAGGATCCTCTTTTCATCTTCTCAGTGGGTCACTGTGAGCCCTTCCCCAACCACTAGTGCCACATCTGCTGAAATGTTATCAGTATGTTACCACAGAAAGTCTCACTATTTCCCAATAAGCAACAATCAAGGGATGAGAAATAAGGAGGAGAGAAGCAAAGTTGGACAACTGATACTTACCACATCCTGGGATGCATATTGGGGGTCCTCTGGGTTGACTGACCAGTAGCAGTAATCAAAGCCAAATGCCACAACCTTCTCCCTTGAGCCTCCAGGGCCATCTGGCCGGCTCTCCACCTACAGGTAATACAAGGACATAGCAGGGAGTCATCACAATCACAGTTCCTGCTACTAGTCAACATGACCCTTTGCTATAGCCAAGGGGCCCTGAATTGGATGTTGGCCATGTTTATGATGTATGCCAACAGAACTGATCCCCCCAACCCCATTTGTCAAATACAGCTACTTATGTGTCACCACCACTGCCCCCCACCCAGACCATCTGCCCATTTTCTTTCTAGAAAAAGAAAGAGTTGGAAGGAACCCCATCCTGAACACCTACAAACCCAATAATTTTCCCAATAAATATGGGTTGCAGATCTCTGACAGTGAGTTAGCCATCCCCTGCTACTGGGGATTCCTCACTATGCAACAACTTTATCATGCTCTTTTGAAGGTTCCAAGGGATCCTTCTAACCCAAGGGAACTAAAAGCTGAGATCAGAGGCAAGAGTCAGAACCAATTCACCCACCCAGAAGGTAAACTAGAGCCTGTGCTTCTGGAGTCCAGAAGTCACTCAAACCTCCAAACCTGTCCCAGTCTATATTCAAACTCCCAGGAGAAACAAAGGACTGAACTTGCCTCCATCAGGAACTGGAGACTGAGGTTTCATTCATAGCAGAATTATTAATCAATAAGCATTTATTAAGTGCCTACTATATACCAGGCATTGATACTAAAAAGGCAAAGACAAAAATTAAACATCCAGGTGGTACAGAGTATAGAAAATGGGACTTAGAATCAAGAAGACCCGAATCTGAATCCTACCTCAAACATTTAATAGCTGTGTGAGGGTTAGATTTAATAGTCTCTAGCTAAGGTGTCTTCCAACCCTAAATCTATGATCCTATTACAAACAGTCACTGCCCTCAAGTAACTTAGGTTGAGGCTCTAGGCAAACAGTTTGTCTCCGGCACCAGGCATTATGTACTTAGAAGCAATTAGACATCAGTTATGAATAATGGAGTCTATAGCAATAGGATCTGTCTGGCCTCAGGCAAGCACCCAGCCAGGAAGGTGGTTAAGGGGGTAAGGTTCTGATCTTGGCCAAGATTCGTCCTTAGGAACAAAAATATGAGCTGAAACAGCTGAAGTAATTAGGCAACTGGAGCTATAAAAAAAGACACAGCAGGGAATAATGGGTGACTGTCCCAGGGAGCTCCCCTCCAGAGTTTGGCAAGCTCGCAGGCCATTTATCTCTTAGCAAAGAATGCCATGCCAATAGGAAATGGATCCTATCACCGGCTTAACTAGGGAACTAATGCATCTGTGGGACTCCTAAGCAGGTATGGATAGCAATCAGCTTCCTTCTCCTCCAGGGAAACACTGTGCCACCTGAGGGACGGACACCCAGGATGTCCAGTCACAAGACCAATTTCAAATATTGCCCATCTGTGCTTTCTGGGACTCTTCCCCTCCCCGCCCCTTACCACCCTCTTCTTACCTCCCCTTTCCACCCACCCCTGAAGAATCTGAGTGAAAAAAGCTGGGGAAGGGGAAAAAGGAAACCAGGCAAAGGGAGGGGAAGGAAGTATCCTTATGCTTGTCCCCACTGTGACTCAAGACGGAGCCAGAGCCCAGGAGGAGGATGTGCCAAGAGTCAGGCTAACATCTCTCTTCTGGGTCCTGAAGTCCCCCATACTAATGCTCTCAAATGAGGAGATACCAATTCAGATATCTCATCCCTTCCCCAAGACCATTCCCAGAAGCGGACTGCAAGATTGTGAAGTTGTGACAGGAAGACCAAGACCAATTACTGAGCTGAAATCTTGATCCTGGTCAAAGGATTAACAAAGGAACTAGTCCTTGGGAGCAAGTAGAGGGGAAGGGGGGATATCTTTATGTTCATCTTCTGGGGAGCTGCAGTTCACATTTTCTAAACAGTTACCTATTTTGAGGAACTCGTGACAGTGAGAGCATATCCCCAGTCTGTCCTTCCTGTTTCATTTTTATATTTGCTGTACTGTTGGCTCAAGGTCTTCCCCCTCTTCCTCAATACACCAAGCTACTGGACCAACTCCAACCCTCCCAGATATCCCCAGAACACACACTCCCTCAGCTCAAAAATTCTTGAAACACAAATGATTAGAAAAAAAAAAAGAACTAGGAAAAAATCCTAAACTTACCTTTAAATTCTTTATTTTGGCCACTTTGTCATCAATTTCTATAATGATTCTTCCCCCATTGGCAATCTCTCTGGAAATAAGATAACAAAATGACATGAGACCAAAGTGTTAGTGATTTTTCTTAAAAGCAGGGAAGCTAGACAAGGCCCTGGGTGTTTCTTGTCAAGTCTCCAAGGTTAGCTGAACTCAAGTGATTCCCTGAGAGTCTATGACCCACCCAGACCACCCACAAGAATGGATTGCCACTAGACTCCTACCAGTTGCAAGATTGCTTCATAAAGACCAGGACAAAAAGAATGATGGGGAAACATAGGATGATGATAGACTGAATGCTAGAGGGAGCCTTTGGAGCCATCTAATCCAACCGTCTCATTTTATAGGTGAGGAAACTGAGGCCAAGGAAGTTAATGACTTTCCCAAAGTCACACTGGTAATAAACAGAATCCAGATCCTCAGGCTCCATTTTATCATACTGCTTCTCTACTGGCTAACAGTAATTCAGTTATCTAAAGTCATAGCCACTGCTGGTAGCCAAAAGGTTACCTCTCCACCACAACAGCCAAGGACATACTTTACAATTCCATCTCCTTGTGCCTACTCAAGCCAGAAACAAAACCAAGACACTCAGAACCCGTCCTGCTTTTTTAAGATCTTGGCTGGTGCAGTCACAAAATGATAACACTGAATTTAGTCCCAACATGCCAGCACTAGACCTGCTCCCAAAATCTGCCTTGAGGTGACTATATTCAGCTGACCCAAGTGTACACTGACTGCAGATGTGGAGCTTGGTTTTCTTGCTGCTGTTGAGTCATTTTAGTCACGTCTGACTCTTTGTGACCCCATTTGGGGTTTTCTTGGCAAAGATACTGGAGTGTTTTGCCATTTTCTTCTCCAACTCATTTTACAAATGAAGAAACTGAGGCAAACAGGGTTAAGTGACTTGCCCAGGGTCACACGGCTAGTAAATATCTGATGACAAATTTGAACTCACGTCTTCTTGACTGCAGGCCCTGTACACTCTCCACTGTATCACCTAGATGCCCAAGTGAAGCTTTGTTTGGTAGAATCTACAAGGATAGAGTGCCAGGCCTGAGGTCAGGAAGACTCATCTTCCTGAGTTCAAATCTGGCCTCAGACACTTACTAGCTGTGTGACCCTGGACAAATCACTTAACCCTGTTTGCCTCAGTTTCCTCATCTGTAAAATGAGCTGGAGAAGGAAATTGCAAATTTGGAACTAATACTAGTTGGAAATGGCAAATATCTTTGCCAAGAAAACCCCAAATGCAGTCATGAAGAATCATACCCAACTGAAATAACTAAACAACAACAGAATCCAAAGACTGTACTCTTTTTTTTGCCACTTGAAACTAGAGTGAAAGGGGAGAATATCTAATATTTTAAATACCTACTTCTCACTAAAGTGGGCAGACTCTCTCCCTTGGTAAATACTGCAATTGACCATGGGGCGGCTAAGTGGTGCAGTGAATAGAGCACCGGCCCTAGAGTCAGGAAGACCTGAGTTTAAATCCAGCCTCAGACACTTAACACAAAAACTAGCCATGTGACCTTCAGCAAGTCACTTAACCCCAACTGCCCTAAAGTTCCCCCCTCCAAAAAGAAAAAAAAAAGATTGCAACTGACCCATTCTGTCTCTTCCTCTGCAATTTTTATCCATACCTTCCCACAGACCCCCTGAAGACAATCTATCCAATGTACTAAAGGCCTTGTTCTTGGGTCCTTTTTCCATTTCATGGATACTAATGAGACACACAGGATGTCCAGGTATTATTACCCTCTTGCCATATAAGCAACATATTTCCTTTTCTAAAAATACACTTCCTGGATAATATCCTTTCAATACACTTTCTGTGTATAGGTCATCCTCAGAAACATGTTACAGACTCCTTCTACCCACTGTGTGCCACTTCACTGCCCTTTGGGGCCACCCACAACTTTGAGTCTTCAGACATCCTGACAGATGTATAATCAAACACAAAGTATAACTGGGAGAACAACTGTGTTAAAAGAGACAGGTTTGTGTGTCAGAGAGCCCAATACCCCCACTAAAAGTGCTACATAGCTGGTGGCACAGTAGATAGGGCTCTGGGCCTTGAATCAGGAGACCTAAGTTCAAATCTGGCCTCAGGCACTTACTGGCTATGTGACCTTGCGCAAGTCACATGACCTGCCTGCCTCAGTTTCCTCATCTGTAAAATGGGGGAAATAATAGCACCTACCTCCCAGAGTTGTTTGAGGATCAAATGAGATCATATTTGTAAAGTACTTAGCACAGTGGTGCCTGGCATGCAGTAGGTACTTAATAAATGCTTGTGTTCTTCCTTCCTTCCTTCCATGCAAATTTTCCCAGACCTGGAACTGAAAGCTATTGGATTAGACTTTAGAGAAATTAGGCTGTGAAGAGTTAGAAGTTTTACTGCAAAGCAAAACATAACTCTGGATGTGGCTGTGCCCACCTCCAAGCTCTTACTGTCTGGTCTGAGGGAGACTGGGGAGAAGAAAAGGACACGTCTTTACCAGATGAGAGGTTCTAACCTGCTTACATAAGGCTGGAGTAAAGGCCTGGGGCATAACTCTTCCTCCTTTTGAGTAATGACATCTGCAAGTCCCCTAGAGTTTCCTGATGCCCTTCCCTATTTACCTCACACTAAGGGTTTCCTTACGGCCACATGACCATGGCATCATCATCATCCGGATCAGAATCTGAAACTCCTTCAGCATTCACACCAGGCTGATGTGCAAGAGCAGCTTCTCAACTTAAAAAAAAAATCCACTAACTAAATAAACCTGAGACCCACTCCCCCTGGTAATCACACCACCCCAGCCTCTCTGAAACTGAGCAGCAAAGGAGATGATAATCATAAATCTGCATAAAATTGGAAGACTACAGGAGGGTAATCTACATGCCACCCTGCTGTCCACACACAGGGAACACCATGCTAACCCACTGACTGCCCTGGAAATGCAAGCAGTTCTGAACTTAGTATGTCCAAAACTAAATCCATTGTCTTTCCTCTACAAATCTACCCCTCTTAAAAACTTCCGAATTTCTGCGGTAGGCACTACCATTTTCTAGTACCAGTAGTGGTGGTGGTAATAGTAGTACCAGTAGTAGTAGTAGTAAAACCAAAAAATAGTACCAGTAGTAGTAGTAGTAATAAGGGGAGGAGAAGTAACAATTATAGCTAGCATTTCTATAGCACCTACTACGTACCTACCAGGCACCACACTAAGCACTTTACAAATATTTCATTTGATCCTCACCTGAAGGTCAGGCTCTCCTGGGCATTACCCTGGACTCTCACTCTCCCTCATTCTACATATTCAGTCAGTTGCCAAGCTCTGCCACTTGGAATTTCACAATCTCTCCAACATACCCATAACCTCATACATACCCACAGACCCAGTGACCATCTTGGTTCCAGCCCTCATCACTCCCTTACCTAGATAACTGCAACAAGCCTCCTCACTGGTCTCCCTGCCCCAAGTCTCTCCCCACTTCAATCTACCTTCCACATTTCTACCACAATGATTTTCCTTAAGTTCAGACAACCCCACTCAATAAACTAGAGGTAGCAATAATGCAGTGGTTAGAGAGCTGAGCCTGGAGTCAGGGAGAGCTGAGTTCAAGGCCAGTCACAGACACTTCCTAGTTGCAGTTCCCTTATCTGTAAAACAGGGATAATAACAGCAGCCTCCCAGGTGGTTGAGAATTAAACGAGGTAATAATATCTGTAAGATGCTTATCACAGTGCCCACCACACAGTAATGTTAGCTATTATAATAACGATGATGATGATGATGATGATGATGATGATTACTAGCTGTGTGACCTAGGGCAAGTCACTGAATCCTTGCCTCAGTTTTCCTGACTGTAACATAGGGATAACGATAGCAACTCCCTTCCAGGGTTGTTGTGAGGATCAAATGAGTTAATAACCATTGTAAAGGGCTTAGCACAGTACATGCCACAGAGTGAGCTCCACATAAATGTTAGGTGTTATTATTTACTAGCTGTGTGACTTTGAGCTAGTCCTTTGGCCTTTTTGCTTCAGTTTCCTCAACTATAAAATAGGATGATGACAGGACCTACTTCAGTCATGGGGATCAAATGAAATATCTATAAAGCATTTAGTATGAGGCCTGGCACATAGTAGGTACTATATAAATTCTATTATATTATCATTATTATTATTAATTATTAACTCCAGTGACCTTCCTATCGCATCTAGAATCAGGTATAAAATCATCTGTTTAGCTCAGGGGTAAGGAACCTGTGGCCTCAAGGCCACATGTGGCCCTCTAGGTCCTCAAGTGTGGCCTTCTGACTGAACCCAAACTTCACAGAACAAATCCCTTCTAGGTCCTCAAGTGTGGCCCTCTGACTTAACCCAAACTTCATAGAACAAATCCCCTCTAGGTCCTCAAGTGTGCCCCTCTGACTGAACCCAAACTTCATAGAACAAATCCCCTTAATAAAAGGATTTGTTCTGTAAAACTTGGACTTAGTCAAAAAGCTGCACCCGAGTACCTAGAAGGCCACATGTGACCTCAAGGCCACAGGTTCCCCACCCTTGGTTAGCTTCTAGAGTCCTGTGCGAGCTGACCCCACCCTACCTTTCCAGTCTCTTTGAACATTCCCCATCTCCTGCGCTCTGAGGTGGCCAAAGCAGCCTTCTCTCAGTTTCTCACACGGGACACTCCATCTGCCCTTTCTTTGCCTTTGTACAGGGGGCTCTGTGCCCCACGCCCGAAGGGTGTTCCCTCCTTACCTTGGCCCCAAAGGATCCCTCTCTTCACTCAAGTTGGAGCTCAAGAGTGACCCGCTTACATGAAGCCTTTGCTGACCCCTTCACCTATGAGTGTCCTTCCTCTGCCCTGAATTGAACTATTTTGTTACTATTTGTACATAGCCTCTTTATATTTATCCTGTATATGTATTCAGATAGTTATGTGTGTATATGCATACTACATATGTGTGCAGACATCTGTATGCATATTACATGTATGTATATATGTATGCATAAATTCTGTATGTGTATGTATGCAAACATATCTTCTTGCTGATGCCTCCATCAAGCTTTTTGGGAGCAGGGACTGTTTTATTTTGTGCCTAATACAGTGCCTGCCATAATTAATAAATCCTTGACTGACTGACTGAAAAATATACTTGAGATAATTCTAGGCTGATGGTTGTAGAAATAGAGGAAACTAATAAAACCCAGGGAATTCCACAGCATCCATCCTCCATGGGAAAGCTCAAGCAGTGTGGCTTCCAGTGGCCCCCTTAAAGGAATTCCTTATTCCCTGCCTAAGAAAAGTAAGCAATGGCCCTCCATAGCTCCTCAAAGATGAGAACTATCTTTTCTCTTTCTTTGTAACCCCAGTACTTTGCATGGTGCCAGGCATATAGGAGGTGCTTAATAAATGTTTACTGGCTGCCTGACTGATGCTGGGAAAGCCCCTCTATACCTTCTACCAACCTGCTACTAGTATCTGAAATTTATCTCAAACACAAACCTCTGAGAAAGGTTGAATCTTTCGAACATTAGCATGAATTTGTTTACAATATTATTCTTCCCTCAGACAGTCTTTCTGAGTACAAGTCCCTAGAGGAATAGGACACAGTCTTGATTTTGAATTCAAATTAGGGTAAATTTTGAAATTTCTGAATAGGGTGAAGTGAAATGTACAACAAAACAGAATGTGGCACACAGCTCTGAGAGGCAACATGAAATGAGCAGCACTTTTGGGACACCTGGTGAAAGGCAGGCATATTTAATGAGTGCAAGTGTCCAAAAATTGACCTGTCATTCATTTTTTCTGGGGGTCAGTTCTAATAAGCAGGTACTTGTTGAGGGCATTGGGGGTGGGGGAAGCTATTTTCACTTGATGCCTCTACTTCTTTCAAAGCCCCTGTAATCTGGATCCCACCCACTGTTCTGTTTAGATCTTGAGGCCACTCATTAGCTCTTCACAAATCCAAGAACCTTTTTTTCCTTCAGTTTTTATCCTCTCTTGACCCCTCTACAGTATTTGACCCTGCAGACCAGGTCTTCCTTTTCTCTCTCTCTCTCTCTCTCTCTCTCTCTCTCTCTCTCTCTCTCTCTCTCTGTCTCTGTCTCTCTCTCTGTCTCTCTCTCTCTCTGTCTCTCTCTCTCTGTCTCTCTGTCTCTCTCTCTCTCTCTCTGTCTCTCTGTCTCTCTGTCTCTGTGTGTATCTATCTCTCTCTGTCTCTCTCTCTCTGTGTCTCTCTGTCTCTGTGTGTGTGTGTCTCTCTCTGTCTCTCTCTCTGTCTCTCTCTTTCTCTCTCTCTCTCTCTCCCTCTTTCTCTCTCTCTCTGTGTCTGTCTTCCTTCCCTTGCCATATGACATGTCCTGTGTGTTTTTATCCTAACACTCCTCTATCTCCTATACTTTTTGTCCTTGGCATTCTTCTAATGTCTCTCCATGGTTGCTCCCTTGGTAATCTCATTCACTCCCACATCACGTCTGGGCAGATGATTCTCCCAAATCTGTATTACCAGCCATGGGCCTCTCTCCTGAGCTCCAAATAACTAGACCACACATCTACTAAAAGAAATAACCTGGATTTCAAGGTCAACATGTACAAAACTGAACTTATTGCTGTTCCCTCAAAATCTCCTTCTTCTGACTTCACCATATCTTTCATAAGCATCACCATTCCCCCAATTTTTCATGATCAAAATCTTAATTATCTTTGTCTCTTTCCTCTCTCCTTACCTCTCATATCTGATCAAGTGCCAAATTTCCTACTCACTAATCTCCTACCCTATCCTTCCAGTTTGCCATCAAATTAGAAGCAGGTCCACATCACAGTGGCTCAGTCTTCAGATGTGCATGTAAGGGGGTGGGACACCTAGCATCCTCAATGAAGTGGCTTCAGACTGATTCTTTGCATTTGGCAAATGTCAGTCAAAGGTTCAGGCCTCCTCCATCTGTGGTTCTCCTCACCCTTCTCCTTGTGGACCCTGTTCATTTAGCTCCGTAACTCAGATAATATTTTCCCTCATAATCCCTGGATCTGTTATAATAACAAAAGTAGTAAATAATGGACCTTCTAGTTGAGATGGTGACATGAAAGGTCACCCATATCTCGCACACATACCCCAGCAAATAACTAAAAAAGACAGAGCACTGATATAGAAAATTGAAGAGAAACCTAAGTAATCCTTCATACGCAGCCCAGGTCAGCACAGCCTCAGACATTAGAAGAAAAGTCATGGAAGCCAGCATGAACTTTAGTTAAAGAGATCTAAAGCCTGAAAGATGCACTGAATGAAGATGCTAAGGGGTAAAGAGTGAGGGTCAGAAGCCAAAGCAAACTTCACAGTGAAACCAATGGGATCTTGACTCTGATCTATCCAAAAAGTAGCAGGGAACAGAACCAGCTTGGGGACAAGTATGCATATCAGAGCCCCAGGATCCACAGCAGGAAATACAGCCAAATCAGAACCTAGGACCTTGAAACTGGCCTAAAATCAGCATATTCACCAACATCTAACTAGGGTCTGGCAGGGCCACACAATAGGAACCAACTCTTGAATGAAGATTGTATGTAGAGAAGGAAACAAAGACCAGCCAAGGCCAGCATCTCCAATGAATTACAACACTCAGACAGCAGTCAGGAACTGAGGTCGAGGGTAGCCCTTGTCCCAAGTACTTCAGTAGAGAAGCAGGGGCAGCATCATCCAGACTATAGAAAGGGTCAAACAAAGCCTACCCTACTACCAAAGAGTACCAGAGAGGTAGAGTGTGGCCCTGGCACAAAATCCCAATAAAATAACCAAGGCTAGAAATATGAGTCAACAAAAGAAAACATTGTTTGCAATTTAAAAAAAAATTACAGAGTTGAGGAAAAGTGCTATCTACCTCCAGAGAGAGCTGATGAAACCTGAATACAGACTAAAGCAGGGCTTTTAAATCTTCTTTTGCTTGTTTTTTTTGGTCTGTTTTCTTTTACAACATGGTTAACATGAAAATGTTTCTCATGACTTCACAGGTATAATAAATATCAAATTGCTTGCCTTCTCAAGGAGGAGGAAGGTGGGAAGAAGAGATTTTGAAACTCAAAATTTTAAAAATGAATGTTAAAAATTTTACAAGTAATTGGGAAATATTTAATGAAATAAAAAACATATTTTAAAGAAACATTATAGGTTAAGGAAAACCCCCAAGATATCAACCCAAAGACAGTAAATTCCACATGTACAAGCAGATCAGAGGGAATAATAATGACTTGTCCATATGGATTACAAGAGTGTCTGTAGGAAATGAAGCAAGAGATGAATGATGAAATAAAAAAATGAGAATTCAGAAAGAAAAAATTGAAAACAATAACAAAGAGCTTAGAAAAGAAAGTAGAAGACCTTACCCAGTGAACTACCTCAAAAATAGAATGTAGTGAACAAAATTCATTTACTCTGAGATAAGAAGCACTAAACTCAAATTGAAAGGTTGAAAAAATAAAAGAAAATGTAAGGTTATTTATAATCTAAAGCAACTGGCTGGAAAACAAGTTGGGGAGAAATAATTTAAGAATCAAACTCCCTAAAAACCACTGATGTAATAAAAACCAAAAAAACCTGGGTACCATATTTCCAAAAAATGATCAAAGAAAACTGCCCAGTTCTATCAGACCCAGAGGTCAACGTGAAAATAGATCTACCAATTACCTACTGAAAGAAACCCAAACAGAACATCCAAAAATTATAGCCAACATCCAGAATTTTCAAGTCAAAGGAAAACTATCACAAGCAGCAAGAAGAGTTCAAAGTATTAAGGAATCAGTCAGATTACAAAAGATTATGCTGCAACTATTACAAAGAAGAGAAAAACATCAGAATATGACATCCCAAGGGGCAAAAGATAATGAACATATTATTTTGCAAAACTGAATATAATCCTCTGGGGGGGAGAGTGAATCTTTAATAGAATAGATGCAGGGGTGTAGGTGCAGGGTACAGCTTCGAGGCCACCTGGGACCTTCAGAACAAATCCTTTTATTAGGAAGATTTGTTCTGTGAAGTTTGGATTTCATCAAAGGACCACAACTGAGGACCTAGAGGGCTATGTGTGGCCTCAAGGCCACAGGTTCCCCACCCTGATCTAAGACATCCCAGAAAACATGGAGGGGGATAGGTACATAATTTTAAAAGTTTAAGAAAACCTGGCCTGGCTAGTCTCAAGAAAAAGGCATCACAGACTCAGGGATGAAAGGGATATCATCAATAATATTGTTTAGAAGTGTCAAAGACAAAGGCAGGCCTATACAACTCTGAATAAGGCCAGAACCACATTTAAATGGAATTAGGAAATGTTTAACAAAATAAATACAAATATTATTTTATAGAAATAATGAACATATTATTTTATATATATTATAATATACATATTATAATACCTTATATATACATGTGTGTATATATTACACATATATATGTAATACTTTACATATAGTATGCATGGGCACATATTTACTATTTACTATTGTTGTTACTATAACAGATCCAGGGAAAATATTGTCTGAGTTACGGAGCTAAATGAACAGGGTCCACAAGGAGCAGGGTGAGGAGAACCACAGATAGAAGAGGCCACCACTTCGTGGGATTCATTATTTCTGCTAACCAGGACCACTCACACTGATCTAACATTTTAATGTTTACAAGGCACTTTCCTCATAACAGTCCTATGAGGTAGAGGTAGCAGGAGCATTATTCTCCTGATTTTTAGGATATTTAGACCTCCAACCTTTACAAAGTTGTTTTCTCTGGCTATTGAAACATTCTGGCCCAGCACCAGTAGGACACAGGTGTAGACCTGAGCAGAACCAGTAGGCATGCACTAGTCCCAGGTTACTTTTCGACCTTCCAGACCTTCCAATGCCACTTGAGATAGTCTTGAAGTAGCTTTGGAGTAAAACTCATAATAAACCACATTTTCAGGCCTGCCCTGAAAATAACAACTTACGCAGAATTTGGAAACAGCTCCAATTATACAAAGTGGGGTTCCCCAAGATTCTTAAGGTCCAAAAAAGAACCTACCCTGAGAGATGACCAGACCTGCCTCCCAAAGTACAGCCAGTTTCACAGAAATGAAGGAAGACATAAATCATAAGATATTCAATATTCATTACCAGACATGGCCCAAATTACTCCACAGATTTGTTGTTGTTCACTCATTTCAGTCGTTTCTGATTCTCTATGATCCCATTTGGGATTTTCTTGGCAAAGATACTGGAGCAGTTTGCCATTTCCTTCTCCAGCTCATTTTACAGATGAGGAAACTGAGATAAACAGGGTTAAGTGATTTGTCCATGGTCATAAAGCAAGTGTCTGAGGCCATATTTGAACTCTGGTCTTCCTGACTCCAGGTCTGGCCAGCTCTATCTACTGTACCCTTTGTTAAATCAGATTACCAAGGAAATACTTTATGGAATTAGACAAAATAGTAACAAAATTCATATGGGGAACAATAGTTCAAGAATATCAAGGGAAAGTACCAAAAAAAAAAAAAAAAGAAGGAAGGAAAGGGACTTGGAATGACCAGATGCCAAACTATATGACAAAGCTATAATAAAATTTCTCTGGGAATAGATAAGAAATTAAAAAATAGATCAGTGGGACAGATTAGATAAGCAAGATCCAGAAGTATAAGTGCAGAGCAGACTAGTGTTTGCTGGGGGAAGTCTGGCAGAAAACAGTTTTAGACCAAAGCTAGGCCACAACTGTGTTCACCAACAATAGTGAGAGAAAACTGAAGAAAGCAAATGGCTTTGCCATGATAATCTTTCCTTGTAAACACTAATTTCCAAACCATGGAAGACCTATCCACTCTTCAACATTCAAGAGAGATGTATAAGGAAAGTCTGAAATACTACTTTTTTTTCAAATCATTGTATTACTTATATGGAAGTATGTTTTACATGACTGCACATGCTTACCGTCTCAGAGAGTCGGGAGGGGAGGAAGGGAAGGAGGGAATTTAGAATTTAAAACTTTAAAAAATCCAAATGCTAAAAATTGATTTTTAATGTAATTGGGGACATTTTTTTAAAATTTAAATAATTTAGGGGCAGCTAAGTGGTACAGTGGATAAAGTACCAGTCCTAGAGTTAGGAGGACCTGAGTTCAAATTCGGCCTCAGACACTTAACACTTACTAGCCCTGTGACCTTGGGCAAGTCACTTAACCCCAATTGTTTTGCCTTCTCCCCTCCAAAAAAGACACAAGAAAAAAAATTAAATAATTTTATGCCTCCAAACTTGACAAAAAGAACCCCAATTTTTCCCCAATACTGAGGGTAGGGGTAGGGAGAGGGGTAGAAACCTGCCCCTTAATGTTTTGGGGTTTTTTCTGAGATAATTCATGCAACTATAAGTATCAAGTGTTTGAGGTCAAATTTGAACTCAGGTCCTCCTAACTCCAGGGCTGGTGTTCTATCCATTGTGCCACCTCGATCCCACTCCCCCAATGTCTTAAAGGACATAAAATTTAAATAAGATAATATTATATAGAGAGATTTAAATTCAGTCCCTGGGAGACCTAGAACCCCAGACTTGTTGAGAGACCGCTGTCTGACCACAGGAATAAATGAAATTCTCACCTGATTGCAATTCTACAGGTTAGGGTTATCTAAGCAGAGCCTAACCAATAGCTTCTCTAAGCTGAGTAACACAAATTCTATACTAAAGGAATTAAAAAGGAAAGAGAAAGTAATAGGAAGGGGCCCAGAAAATAAAGACATAGGAGTCCCAGGATGAGAAAAGGAGATTAAATGAACCACAGGCCTATCTACTGTCTTGTTAACAGAACAGCCCTAAGAGAAATGACCAACCTACAGAGAGGTGAGCCATGATGATACTCCAGCCCCCAAAGGACACCCGTCAGCTTCCTCATTTTTTTCCCAATGGCCAGAAAATGCCATTCGACCCAGTGATCCTAGACCTAAATTTCTCAGTTGCTTCAAGAACCGTCTTGAAACCTTTGTCGTTCTGTCGCTAGATCTCCAATGGGGTTGAATTTGGTAGCCCCAGAGGAGTTGACCTTCATTGAAGTTTTCCCCTGTGCAGAACACAGTAGTTTTCATAGTCTCTACATCTTTGCATCCTAGGCTAAGGCTAGCTATAGATACTATGAAGTGAGCCAATCCCTGGATCCCTGCTCCTAGACTCTATCAACACCAGGGAACTATTAAGAGGCTCCCATTCAAATTTTCTAGACACTTTTTGAATGATACTGGAAAACTGATCACTTTTATACTAGGTCTTTCCTTCAAAACAAGGTTAACAAGGAAGGGTCCAGGGAATTAGACAGATCATTGATTTCCCCTACCATCCTCCCCCAATTTCAGGTGATGTAAATTTAGTATTAACTTCAAGGATCTGAGATTTCATCCATGCAAAAATTTCCTCCACAGATAAAGCCCAAGGAGCTGTTAGATCTCAGGAGGCAAGTGTTCATGAATTATTGTGGGAAAAAAAAAAACTTGTCACCTGGTGGCCAGCTGTTTGAGGACAATCTTCTCCAAATTTAGCTGAGCTAGACCTCATAAAGGACAGACACAAGGAATGCTCTCTGTCTTCCTCCTCTCTCTCTCTCTCTCTCTCTCTCTCTCTCTCTCTCTCTCTCTCTCTCTCTCTGTCTCTCTCTCTGTCTCTCTCTCTCCCCCCACTCTCCCCCTTCCTCCCTCTTTCTCTCCCCTTGCCTACCAGAAACTCCCCTTTGAAAACGTTATTCTTTTGTTTTAAATCCTAATTAAAACGCGCAGAATCCCAGGAAGCATACCACCTTAAACTAGCACTCCTTATACTTTAGTAAGAATGAGGTTTGGATTTTTCCTTAAAAGAGATTTTGAAAGGGGAGAGGAGAAAAGAAACTGAAAAAGAAGGAACTGGGAAAATAGGAAGGAGACAATACCACTTGTAGGGGGCGGGGGGACTGGAGAATTGCCCATAGGGGCGCTTACTTTCCAGACTTCATAATTTTGCTACTCACAGGATGAAATTACTTTCTTTCCCTGATTCAGAGTTCCCTCCCCAATCCCTCAAAGGACCTGCCTCTGCTCAGTGTTTGAATACAGTTACACATGTGCACAGGGGAAAACAAACACTCCTCTCTCAGAACTTTCAGGCATAGCTAGACTACCAATAAAGGAAAATGTTTAGGAAATTACTAAAAATAAAAATGATTTAAAAACGAGATGCGTATAGTGTTTTGCAAACATGAAAGCACTATCTATATAAAAACCAGCTCTCATTACTACGGGTGCCAATCCTCCCAAACTATGGATAAGCTGTCCTTCCTTCTCATGTTCAACAAAAGAAAGGGGGGGGGGGACATTAAATCTCCTGGGATCCAGCCCCCCTGGATTCCCTTTCCACATCCCCCAACAACCTGTTAACTTCGACCCAACCTTCTAGGAAGCTTCAGAAGATGTGTCAGATCGAAGGATAGGAAAAAAGGCACACCCTTGTCTGGGGACTTCTGCTTAATAGCGGATCGGTTAACAGGCATTTATTAAGCGCCTACTAGGGGCCAGGCATTGTGCTAAGCGCTGGAGATACAAAGAAAGGGTCCCGCTAGGGCAGGGACTTGGAAGCTGGAGCAACAGGGACCCTGGACAGGCGCTGGCCTCTCGAATCAGGCAGAAGTGCCCCTATATCTGTGCCCCACTCCCGTCCTGCGAGGGCAGAGCCCTACTGCCCCAGGTTTCCCCCTGCCCCTCCTCGGACCCCCACCCCGGTTGGGCAGCCCTAGAGTTTAGACCACTCCTCCCTACCCCAGGACAGGGCGGATCTCCCCGCCCGCGCCCGTGCCTCCCACCGCCGAGTGGAGTGCAGACAGCCCCGCGCCGCTGTGGGTTCGGACCTCCCGCCCCGTTGTCCCGCAGCTGTCCCCCCTGCACATTCTGCCCGCAGCCTCACCTCTTGCTAAGTGGCCGCACCCGAATGGCCACCCGGACGTTCGCCATCCGCGGGCTCCTGCCCCAGACCCTGACGCCCAAACAACCCAGCCGCTACATCCCCCGGACCCAGCCTCGGCCGCCCCGCCCCACGAGCCTCCCAAGACAGTCCCGCCCAGCCCGAGACTGGGGCGGGACCTCTCGAGCCTCGGCCAATCCCGGGCATCCCCTTCTCCCACTCCCCACTTTTTTCAGCTCACTTTCCTGTGTAGTCTTCGAGGCTTTTAGACTATAAGCTCCTAGAGGGCAAGGAACTCTTTTTGCGTGCAGTACCTCACTCGCAGCGCTTAATAAATTCTTGTTGCCTAATCCATTCAGTGAGTTGGATTTGTGGTTGGCGGAGCTTTCCTGCTGCTGCCTGCATTCATCTGGGCTGCCACTTTCCGTCCTTGCCGCCCTTTCCTTCCCACCCCTCCCCCAAACATGGAGAAACTGCCATAGCAGAAATCTTGTGTTCATTCTTTCTCGGCCTGCTATAGGGGTCGCGTCTGGCCCACCTGGAACCCTAGCGATCTTTATAAGAGTGCCAGCAAGGGCATCTCAGAGAGGAGAGATTGGTTGCTCCTCCAGTTAGTGATATAACCCCACTGACGCAAGGGAACTTGCTCAATTCGATTCAACAAACATTTATTAAGAGCCTATGTATCCAAAAAGATCATTAAAATGGGAAAAGGACTCACATGTACAAAAAAAATTATAGCAGCTCTTTGTAGTGGCCAAGAATTGGAAATTGAGGAGATGTTCATCAATTGGAGAATGGGTGAAAGAGATGTGGTATATAAATGTAATGGAATACTATTGTGCTTATAAGAAGTGGTGAGCAGGTAAACTTCAGAAAAACCCGGAAAGACTTAGATGAACTGATGCTGAGTGAAAGGAGCAGAACCAGGAGAACATTGTACACAGTAACAGCAACTTTGTGCAATAACTAACTTTTCTCAATAATGCAAGGATCTAAGACAACTCCAAAAAACTCATGATGGGAAATGCTGCCCACATCCAGGGAAAGAACCATGGAGTCCGAATACTATTTGCTCTTTTTTGTTGTTGTTTTGTTTTGTTTCTTTTTTTCTCGTGGTTCCTCCCATTGGTTCTAATTTTTCTTTACAACATGGCTAACATGAAAATATGTTATTATGAATGTATATGTAGAGCCTATATCAGATTGCTCGCTGTCTTGGGAAGAGGGAGAAAATTTAAAACTCAAAATCTTACAGAAGTGAATGCTGAAAACTAAAAATTAGTTAATTTTTTTTTAATCGTGGGGGAAATAAGATATACAGGCACTGGGGTATAGAACTCCATCTTGCCCTACTAGAAAGTTAGAGTGGACATGGGGGAGGATATAAGAGAGAGAAGATTGGGGGAAGGGGTATTCAGTAGGCTTGCTATCTTGGGATGGGGGTAGGGAAAAGATGGGGAGAAAATTTGTAACTCAAAATCTTGTGGAAATGAATGTTGAAAACTAAAAATAAAATTTAAATAAAAGTAGGTAAATGCAAATTTAATATTTACATCTGGTTTCAAAAGGGAGTGTTCCAAATCAAACAAGTGAAACAAAAAGTTATTTTTTAAAAATTGTGGGTGATAAAAGAATCTATGTAAAATTGCTTGCCTTCTCGATGGATGGAGGAAGGGCAGGCAGGAGAGAATTTGGAACTCCAAAAAATTTTTCAAAGAATGTTAAATACGGGGTGGCTAGGTGGCGCAGTGAGTAAAAGCGAGCCCCGGAGTCAGGAGGACCTGAGTTCAGATCAGACCTCAGACACTTAACACACACACATACAAAAACTAGCCCTGTAACCTTGGGCAAGTTACTTAACCCCAATTGCTCTCCAAAAGGAAAAAAAATGTTAAATAAATACACACACATATACATATATATTTAATAGCTTATGTAAAGCAAATTGAGACTGTGGTGAGCAGTTAGAGAAATGCTCTCTGATGCAGTAAAATATGAGTTCAGTTTGTGCTTGTGATACATTGTCCTCTCAAAATTACCTTGTATTACTTTTGCATATATTATGCATGCACTTAGGCTCTAGTCTCCCCCATTAGAATGGAAGCTCTTTGAGGGCAAGGACTATTTTTTTTTGCTTTTGCTTAGCTTAGTGCCTGACACATAGTAAGTACTTGAAATAAATACTTGCTTTGCTTGATACATAATATGTTGTGACCTTGAAAATCATTTAACCTCCCTGCCCCAGGTAACTCTCTGAGGCTTTTCAGAAGATACATAATTACACTGGTAGGAGTTTCCTGTTTCAAGGAAATCAAGGTCTGAAGATAACATGATTTAAACAAGATATTGCACTTTGTATGAGGGAATAGAAGGAATAGCTAGGTGCACAGTGGGTAGGAGTGGTGGACCTGAAGTCAGGAAGACTCATCTTGCTGCTGCTCTTCAGTAATGTCCAACTTGTGACCCCATGGGCAGGCCAGGCCCTTCTATCCTCCACTAGCTCTTGAAGTCTATCCAAGCTCGTGCTCCTTGTTTCCATGATACTCTCTATCTCATCCTCTGCCATCCCCTTTTCCTTTTGCCTTCAATCTTTCCCAACATCAAGGTCTTTCCTAAAGAATCCCATCTTTTCAGTATGTGGTCAAAGTATTTCAGCTTCAGTATTTGACCTTCCAGTGAGTAGCCTGAATTAATTTCTTTAAGTATTGACCAATGTGACCTCCTCCCTGTCCAAGGGATTCTCCGACGTCTTCTCCAGCACCACAGTTCAAAAGCATCAATTCTGTGTCACAGCTTTCCCATATAGTTCAACTCTTACAACCATACATTGCTACTGGAAAAAATCATAGTTTTGACTATACTATGTGGGGGAAAGTGATATCTTTACTTTTTAATAGGCTGTACATATTTGCCTTTGTTCTTCCAAGGAGCAAGAGTCTTTTAATTTCATGACTGTGATTGCTGTCTGCATCAATCTTTGAGCCCAAGAATATAAAATCTGACACAACCTCCATTTCTCCTCCCTCTATTTGCCAGGAAGTTGCATCATCTTAGTTGTTTTTTGTTTTTGTTTTTTTGACGTTGTTTCAAGCCAGCTTTTTTTTTTTTTGAAAGCAATTGGGGTTAAGTAACTTGCTCAAGGTTACACGGCTAGTCATTATTTATGCGTGGGTGCTCATTTTCTGAGGCCGGATCTGATCTCGGGTCATCCCAACTCCGAGGCAGATGCTCTTACTCACTACGCCACCTAGCCGCCCCTTTAGGGCAATTGGGGTTAAGTAACTTGCCCAAGGTTACACAGCTAGGTTTTTTTGTTTGTGTGGATTAAGTGTTGGAGGCCGGCTGGCTCCAAACTCAGGTCCTTCTGACTCCAGGGCCGGAGGCGCTCTATTCACTGTGCCACCTAGCCGCCCCCAAGCCAGCTTTTTAAACATTCTCCTCATTCACTCTCATCAGGGTTTCTCAATTATTCTTTACTTTCTGCCACCAGGGTGGTTATGATCTGCACATCTGAGATTGTTGATATTTTCCTGAGAAACCTTAATTCCTTTTAATTCATCCAGTCTGACATTTCATGTAATGTACTCTACATATAAGTTAAATAAATAAAGTGACAATATACAGCCTTGTCCTATTCCTTTTCCAGTCTTAAACCAATCAACTGTTCCATGTTCAGTTCTAACTGTTGCTTCTTGTCCTGCATACCAATTCCCGAGGACACAAGATGATCTGGTATTCCCATCTCTTTGAGGACTTGACACATTTTGTTGTGGTCCATACAATCAAAGGCTTTAGTATAATAAATGAAGCAAAAGTAGATTTTTTTTTTCTGGAACTCTCTTGCTTTTTCCATAATCCAGTGAATGTTGGGAATTTGGTCTCTAGTTTCTCTGCCTGTTTGAAAACCAGTTGACTCTTCTGGTAATTCTTGGTTCACATATTGCTGAAGCCTAGTTGGCAGAATCTTAAGCATAACCTTGCTGGCATATGAAATGAGTGCAATTGTTCAGTAATTTGAACATTCCTTAGAATTTCCCTTCTTTAGCATTAAGACAAAAACTAATCTTTTCCCATCTAGTGACCATTATTGTGTTCTCCAAATGTGTTGTTATATTAAGTACAACACCTTAATAGGAATGTCATCTTTTAGGGTTTTATGTAGTGCAGTTGGAATTCCATTATCTCCACTAGCATTACTGTTAGCAATGCTTTCTAATGCCCAATTGACTTCATTCCTCAGAATGTCTGGCTCTAGATCAATAACTATACCATACTGGTTATTAGTGATGTTAAGATCTTTCTTTTATAGTTCTTTTGTGTATTCTTGCCACCTTTTCTTAATCTCTTTTGTGTCTGTTAAATACTTGCCATTTTTGTCTTTTATTATGCCTGAAATGTTTTTTCCATGAAATGTTCCTTGATATCTCTAATTTTCTTGAAAAGAGTTCTTGTCTTTCCCATTCTATTGTTCTCTTCTATTTCTTTGCATTGCTTATTTGAAAAAAAACCTTATCGGGCACAGTAAGTAAGAGCACTGGCCTCGGAGTCGGGATGACCCGAGATCGAATCCGGCCTCAGAAAATGAGCACCCACACACAAATAATGACTAGCCGAGTAACCTTGAGCAAGTTACTTAACCCAATTGCTTTAAAAAAAAAAAACAACCTTATCTCTTGCTATTCTCTAAAATCCTGCATTTAGTTAGATGTATTTTTTCCTTTCACTTTCCTTCTTTCCTCAGCCATTAGTGAAACCTCATAAGTGTAAGTGTTGAGGCTAAGTTTGAATTCAGGATGAGGAGTCTATAAAAGAGATATCAGAAGATGAACCCCTTGGGTCAGAAGGTGTTCAATATGCTACTGGGGAAGGGCAGAGGACAATGATAAGTACTCCCAGAACTACTAAAGCTGATGGGCCAAAGCCCAAAGGACATTCAGCTGTGGATATGGATATATCTGGTGATGAAAGGAAAGTCCGATGCTGCAAAGATCATATTGCATAAGAACTGGGAGTCTAACATCTATGTACCAAGATAAGCTGGATTTTTTGCTCTCTTGCTCTTCTTTTTCTTTGTAAAGTTTGTTGTTGCTGCCTCCTGTACAGTATTTCAAACCTCTGTCCATAGTGCTTCAGGTACTCTACCAAATCTAATCCCTTAAATTTATTTATCACTTTTACTTCATATTCCTAAGAAATGTTATTTAGGTCATACCAACAGAGTTGGATGGTTTTCCCTACTTTTTTCAATTTAAATCTAAATTTTGCAATAAGAAGTTCATGATCTGATCCACAGTCAGTTCCAGGTCTTGTTTTAACTGACTGTTTGTATAAGTTCCCAAAGTGGGTGATACCACCCCCTGAGGGGCAGTGGAATGATCCAGGGAGGGTGGTAGTAGCCTCAGGTACAACTGGGGAAGGGAGCATTGAATTAAAAATAAGGGGGTGGTGGAAGCACGAAAAAAGAAGAGAAAAAAATTTGAAAAAACTTTTGTACATGTTTCATCTGTTGTGTAATGGAGTTAAAGTCATAGAGATTACATTTTCCAAATAAACACACAAAATGCAAGTTATAACCTATCAGTGGTCAAGTCCACCTACAGGTCTTAACAAGCAAGTGTTGGCCCATGAGAGTGTTGTGCATTATCAGGAAGTCCAGCATGCAGAAATATTCTGCAGGAATATGTGCATATAATGACTTGTTTACAGTATGATACCATATAGTTACATGATGCAATTTTGCATCATCAAAATTTCAAAACAGGAAAAACCCCACAAATTTACAATAAATTATTAAATTTAAGATTGCCATTTTAAAAAATATATTTTCAATGATGCAAATTTTTTAAAACCTCATTAAAGGGTTAAAGAAAGTAGATTTCCAGGGAGGGGCTGAGTAATTTTTTTGACTGTGGATCAGATCATGAACTCTTAAAAAAAAAGAGTATGGTAGGCCAAATAAGTTTGGGAATCTCTGGTATAAAGCTTCTCCACCTTTGACTACAAAGTATATAATCAATATGATTTCTATGTTTACCATTTGGTCCATGTAAAGAGATGCCTTTTGGGTTGTTGAAAAAGAGTGTTTGTTATGACTAGCAAGATATCTTGACAAAACCCTGTTTCATTTTGTACTTCAAGGTCAAACTTGCCTGTTTTGTCAGTCATCTTTTGATTTCCTACTTTAGCATTCCCATCCCCTATGATGAATGTGACACATTTTTTTGTTATTTCTAGAAGATGTTGTAGGTCTTCATAGAACTTTGACCTCTTTGGCATCAGTGGCTGGAGCATAGACTTACATTACTATGATGTTGAACAGTTTGTCTTAGATTTAGAAAGATATCATTCTGTCATTTTTAAGATTATATCCCAGTACTGCTTTTCTCACTCTTTTATTAACTATGAGGGCTACTCTATTTCTTCTAAGGGATTCTTACCCACAGTAGTATATGCAGTGATCATTTGAATTAAATTTACCCAATCCCTTCCATTTAAGTTCACTGACACCCACAATGTCAATGTTTAATCTTCCCATCTCCTGTCTGATAACATTCAGCTCACCTTGGTTCACTGATCTTACATTCCTCATTCCTATGCAGTCTTTACAGCATCAGACTTTCCTTTCATCACCACACAAATCCATAGCTAAGCTTCCTTTTCAGTTTTGGTCCAGCAGCTTCATTATTACTGGAGGTACAAGTAGTTGTTCTCTGCCCTTCACCAGTTGTTCATCTTCTGATGTCATCTCTTCTGTAGGCTCATCTTCCTGAGTTCAAACACAGCCTCAGACATTTACTAGCTGTGTGACCCTGGACAAGTCACTTAACCCTGTTTGCCTCAGTTTCCTCATTCCTAAAATGAGATGGAGAAGGAAATGACAAATCATTCCAGTATCTTTGCCAAGAAAACCCCAAATCGGGTAACCAAGAATTGAAGACTACTTGAATAACAACAAACAGGAGAGGGGGAGAAGGAGGCAGGAGCAGTGTTTGCCCTAGGACAACTTAAATAGTCTAACAGGAATATATGACTTGTAAGTAGTAAATATGATCCAAGGTGAAATGTAAGGGCAAGGAGGTTAAAAGAGCTCTAAGAAAATTCAAAGTGGTATAATTTGAAGAGCTATTATTTTATTTCAACAAGATTATCCATTTTGCTGAAATGATATTGTAGCAGCAAACACCCTAGCATACCCAGAATGGCTGCTAGCATAGGTTCTTAGATCTGCTTTTCTAAAGGAAAGCAACTCAAAAAAGGTTAACAATATTACTTTAATCAATCAAACATATCATTTACCTAGTTTAGGGGGGAAAGTCAGCACCCTGAACTTCAGAGAATACAAACAGAAGTTACAAGCAGACTAAAATACAGAGAAAATAACACAATTCCACAGACAGGGCTTCTAGCTGTCTGACTGTTACATCCATACCTAGACAATTACCAGAGAGGGAAGCACCAACATCTGGGTTTTTCAAAGCTGGGGGGCTCAATGCCTGCCCAGAGTCTCATCTGGCCAAATCACAAAACACTTCTCAAAGTGGGCCCCAAAACAAAGCCTTACAACAGGATTTATATAGACTTCTCCTGGGTCAGAGAATGTAACAACCCTCTTGACCCACTGCCCAATCACAAAGTATCTCCTGAAAAACAAGCCTCCCTCCATAGGCTCCAGGTGCACTTGAGTCTATCAAAGGGCCTAGGGGCAGGGAAGATCTTAAATTTACATTCCCATTACACCAGAGTAAAGATCTGCAGTCAGACACTTACAGGGAGACTTGTAGGCAAGTCTCTTAACCCTGTTTGCCTCAGTACCTCACCTATAAAATGTGCTGGAGGAGGAAATGGCGAAGCACTCCATGTCTTTGCCAAAAACAAAAAACCAGATGGGAATCACAGGAAAGATCCAATAACAAAAAATGCTCCTAGGGGAGGTTGGAAGTACCCACTATCAAAAAGGGACAGGATCAAAGTAGGGAATGGACCAGGTGGGAGGTGAGATGGGTGGGAGGGAAATATAAGCAGACTTTTACAATATATCTACTATGGTAATGTTTTGCATAGCTGTACATGTACAACACATACTGAATTGCTTATCTTCTCAGAGGGAGTGGGTGACAGGGGAGGAAGGGAATGGATCTGAAAATCGAAGTTTTAAAATTAAATGTTTCATAAGATGTCCAGGCATTGGGGCTCAGAGATTTACCTTGCCCTAATGGCAAAGTCGAAAGGGGTATGGGAGAAGATATGGGAGAGAGCAGATTGGATGAGGGGATATCTAATGGGACTGCTATTCTGGGGTGGTGGGTAGGGAAAAAATGGGGGAAAATTTGTAACTCAAACTTTGGTGTAAATGAATTATGTAAACCAGAAGTTAATAAAGCATTTGTTTAATGAAAAAAAAAATGCTCCTATGGTGCCACCTTGAGGTAAGAGTTGGTTTTCAAAAAGTAATACAGTCATAGTTCAGGCTAGGAAAGTAGAAAGAAACCTTTTCCTTTCAGGGAATTAAGTTTTTTTTTTTTTTTTTTGTTTTGTTTTGTTTTTTTTGCCTTTTGGAGGGCAATTGGGGTTAAGTAACTTGCCCAAGGTCACATGGCTAGGTTTTTATTTTTGTGGGCGTTAAGTGTCTGAGGCCGGATCCGAACTCAGGTCCTTCTGACTTCAGGGCCTACACTCTACTCACTACGCCACCTAGCCACCCCTGGGAATTAAGTTTTTAATCTTTCATTGAGAAGTCTCCATCCTTCCTCTATACCAAACCACTTTGCCTTTTATAAGTAAGCTCTGGGTGCAGCTGAGTGAAGAAGCGGATAGAATACCAAGGAGCTGAGTTCAAATTCAGCCTCAGACACTACCTGTGTGATCGTGGGCGAGTCATTTAACCCCAATTGCCCCCCCCCCCAAAAAAAAAAATTAAGTTCTGGTCTAGGTGTCTAGGTGCAGGAATGTCACTTTTTACATAGGGTTAGGTTCTAAAGTGAGTTCATAAGGCAAAAATTTGTAATAATGAAAATTAGGGATAACAAATAGACCTGTGATTATATTGCCATAGGGAATTCCTAGAGGGGCAAACTCCCCCTCTACCAACGCAAGTTAGGTATCAGTAGTATGTGGCTTAAAATTTTTTCATGTTTTGGTTCTCACTTACAATTTGGTAGAGATGCCATTACTTTATCAGAAGTAACCTTAAATTTAAGGGAAAATTCCTTCCCCAATACCTGGTAGCTGCACTGGGAAGGATGAAGAATTGAGCAAGGGTTGGGAAGTTGGGAAGGACTCTATTTCCAAAGTGACATTCAAAATGCAGCCCTGTTGCCCAGCCTTTATTTATGCTGCTAGCCCAAGGAAGTAAGCAACCCCACTACCATCACCTTCTCATGAGTAGGACCTGATTTGCCAGTGCCCAGTCTGAGCATTTCCTTCCTCCCATCACAAAAACTCCAGCCAAGACTGAGGTTAACAGGAGGCACTCACAATGTCCTTGTTCTTGAAAAGCAAATGGGCAGACCCTCTGTTTGGGAATGTAGCTAGCTTAAAGATTGGGGGTTGGGGAGATTAACAAAAATTTGTGGGACCAAAATATAGGAAGCCCCAGCAATTTTCAGACGGTCAAGGTCCCAGGACAAGAGCTTTGTCACCTTGAAAGATTAATGCCTGATCAATAATAAATAATTAATCAATATTGTAAGTTCTTCTATGTCTTCTGTGTAAACCATGCGCACTTCCAAAAACCCTGACTCTAATCCTGAGAATCATTGGAGCAAGGAAGCAGCTAAAATCAACAAACTCGTGTGACTGGGAGCTCTGCCAAGCTCCCTCTTTTTATGATAAAGAAGCATGTTTTGGGAAAACAAGGCCAAATTCTCACAAAACACACTTTATATGACTAGGAATGACGTCCACCTTGGGTTTTGGCCAAATCCAAGAGCATATGGCCTATGTTCCATATTTCTGTCTTGGCTTTGTGCCTTCTTTGTTCAACTAGTAATAAAGAACTGTACATACTCTCTGACTCCAGAGACTCACCCATGGAGAGGATGCTCTGCCTGGGACTTTCCCATCAGGACCCTGATCGGCTGTCCCTGGGCTCCCCAGCCGGAGAGATCAGGAGTTGGTACTTCCCCAAATTGGTGATGTTTTCTATTTCTGTTATTATCTTTATTTTACTGCTTATCTGTGTAGTGTTGCTTATTTTATGTTGCTGTTGCTATCAAAATCACTGTCCTTCTATTCCTATGCTTATCTGATTGTCAGTTATTAAAGAAAATTTCTCTTTCCTTTGGAGGGGGTGTCTTATTGTAGGAGCAAATCTGAACCACTTTCCCATTAACTTTATACACCTGGGCTGTTCTGTTTGGCTTAGTTGCTTGGCCTTACAGGGAGGGGGTAGGGAAGGAAAGAAATGATGGAGATACTGTCCATTAACCAGGGGAGCCACCTTACCAAGTTCCTCTACTCAATTTTACCTAAGTCAAATGATTATATGATACTGATGCAACTGTACAGTATTTGATTTATAATAGTTGTTTCAGTTTTGTCTGAATATTCATGACCCCATTTGGGATTTTCTTGGCAGAGAAGTTAGAAGGGTTTGCCATTTCCTTCTCCGGCTTATTTTATAGATGAGGAAACCGAGGAAAACAAAGGTTAAGGGACTTGCCCAGGGTCACACTGCTACTAAGTATCTGAGGCTGGGCTTGAACTCTGGAAGATGAGTCTTCCTGACTTCATGGCCTATACGTGATGCAATTCATCACCTCACTGCTCTTCTATTCAAAAGTAATCAGCAAACAGAAGAGGCACCGATATTTGCTAAGCCATATAAGCTACTTCCTGTAGCAACTTATGTGAACACATTTGAACCAATGCATTCTCATATCCAAGGTAGCTGTATCAGAGATGATGGGGTCCAAGACATTCTCCCGTTGACAAATTCTGCCCTTAGGCTTCAAGCACTTCCTAGTGGAACTAACTCCTTCCTATAAGCAAACAGATAAATAAGGAACCACAGCCAAAAAAGGGAGGTGGAAACTCTTAGAATTAGGATAACCTGGAGTAAGGAAAAGAAAAAAAATCAATGTAATTTGTTGCATTATGTTCAAGTCACCTTAACCTTTCTGGGCCTCAAATTCCTGATGTGGGAAATGAAGGTGTTGGATTAGACAGCTATATAGTCACGGTCATTTCAAATGAAAAAATAAATAAATTTATATTTTTAGTGTGTGGTTCATTGAATTGTGGATTAAACAAATCTTACTTTTCTGTTGAAAGCACTCAGTGTTTTGATGCTGGTTCAAATGACATCTAATTCCATAGACTTTTATTAAAGGGAGCACAAACAATGAGGTAGAAAGAACCCTGGTTTTGGTATCAAAGGTTTTGTTAGAAATTACTTCCTAGTTCATGGATCCTTCCTTAAGTATAAATAATAGACACCAGAGTCAAACAGATTATTTTGGGGTCATTCATTCTTCCGATCAATTAAACTTTTATCAAGTATGTAAGGTAGTACACTTGACACTGAAGACACAAAGACAAAAAGGAAATAGACCCTCTCCTCAAGGAGCTTATACTCCACTGACGATATTCTTCAGTTTAAGCAGTTCAACCTGAATCCACCCAAGATGTAAAAACAAATGAAAAACCCCAACTCTTGTTTCTTCTACACTTCCCCACCACTTTCCACCTCCCCCTTCAAAAATACAAAGTCCAGCTGCCACAGCCACCTGGGTGAACCCCAAGCTGGATTTGATGGCATCAAATTTTCTGGTGACCTTAGTGGGAAGGGAAGAATCTGTGCTGACATTGCCTAAAACTAAGCATGAGATTATGGCAGAAGATGGGACTCTGTAAGGCTCTACAAGGGCAATAAAGTTACAGTGTGTCCAAATGTCTTAAATGACAAAGGATTAAGGTTTACTTCCCATCAGCAGAAATCAAATATTAATTAAATTTTAAAACTTTGAAAGAGATAAATATCAAGAATGACATATCCAGAAACACTTACATTTATATTTCATATAAATTTATTTATGGGATAGAGATTGGACCTGTGATTTCACTGACATTATTGCTTTTGTCTTTGGTTTTCAAAGAGGACCAATGACTTCACAGGGTGATGTCCTGACTCCAGTGATTTGGATTTAAATGAGGCAGAACTGCACAAAGTAGTCAACCCCACCACGCTCTCTTCCAGAGTCACATCAATTTAGTGGCAAGACAAAAGTCAAGACAACTGACAATGACCTGGCAGCAGTGGATGACCTTGGTGCCTTCTATCTCTGACCAAGCTCTAAGTGCCCCACAGCTCCTGTGTCAGCTCTCCTTATGGGCATTGAAACAAACTGTTCTCCTCTGATCATTCTGCAGGGGACAGTCTTCACACACTTATATCTCCCTGACTCACCAATGGCATATGAGGCCTATTGGTTACCCTAAGCCTGGTTTAGCCTGTTTCCTGATATGGTTTTACTGGGGTGTGGCCACTGCACATGCTACAGCTTCTGGGAGCTGCAGGTGGGAACTGAGTGCCAGGTGGACACCAAAGGTGGATGAACATCCCTGCAAAAAGGGGTTGGCAAGCCCTCTCAGCAGAGGTGCTAGTCCTCCTTAAACACCCCCATAGACCCTTTCGTTGACAGGGGGAACTCCTGGGTAAGGAAACTCCCTTCACCAGTACAGGTCAGCACCTTCTCTACAACTTAAAAGTCTCTGGGAGACTAGGGCATGGAGATGTTAAATGACTAGCCCAGAGTTGCAAAGCCATTAAGTGCCAAAACCCAGGCCTTCCTAGCTTCCAGGCTTTTTTGGACATGCCATGCTGTTTCTCCTCCAACTTATTTTCAATGAATATATGAATATATTCACAAATTTATTAATTTACATTTAATATATTTGTACTTCTGTTTTTCTATCATACTCTCCTCTTTAGAGAATCATCAAAGCGTGAGTACAACTGACTAAAGAAGACTAAACAAACGGCCAGTTGGCTCCTTCTGAGCAGCTGCAAATGTGTTTCAATGCCCCAGCACTCCCATCATGCCAACCTGAGGAGTCAAACAAGCTGAAGGTACCTATTAATACAGCATTCAGAGGCACTCTACATATCTTTAAGGATAAAGTTTGGTTTTACCCCAGTGATTTTAAAATATGTGATTTCAACAGAAGGGGCATTGATAATAATTATAACCCTTCTATCACTTCATCCATAGCACTAGAGACTTAGGAAGTCTAAAAATTCATCGCCAGGTGGCCAATCTGGTTTTGAGCCTCTTCAACTCTAGGCAGGGCCTCAAAAAACATGTATTCTATTACCAGGTCCAAACTCAAAGCCTTTTCAGTTTGGCAGGACTTGCCCAAACTGGCATAGTCATTGAGAGAAGGGCTTTCTTAGACTTTTTCCACTGGCGACCCCTTTTTTTATAGTTCAGCAGTGGTTCATTGTCAGTGTATGGCTTGAGGGCAGGTGCGATCCAAAGTGTATGGTTTGTGTTCAGAACCAAGGCTGCAATAAGTTGCATGCAAGCAATCACTGCCAGAGAAATACCTTGGATTCATTATGCTTACAGGTTTGATTCTGAATTAATTTTTGGTCCCTGCATGTTCAGAAACCTTTTCCTGCTGCCAATTTTTTTGAGACCCCATATGGGATTGAAACGCACAATTTAAGTAACACTGATCTAGAGCACAGGATCACCTCCATATAGTAGAAACAAAAAGACACTAAACAGAGAACAAAAATAAATGAACAATTTGGATTGACCGATAACAATTACCAAAAAAAAACCACCAACCCACAAGTTGTACAATCAAGTTGAAAAACATTTATTAGGCACTTACTATATGCAAGGCACAGTTTCTCTGTGCAAGGCACAGTATCTCTGAGGATACAAAGAAAGGCAAAAATAAGTCCTTGCTCTAAAGGCGGTGACAATCTAATGGAAAAGAGCTCACAATTACTGTACAGTGTGGAGCGTCACAGTTTTATATGCTTTCCTCTTTTCTGTTCTTCTTTATATAGAGAAATATTCACATTTGTTGACTTTATTAAATTCAAAGTAATAAAAAAAATTTAAAACCAAATGAACAGGCATATAGAAACTGATATGCAAAGGATATAAAAATCACCTAACACAATAAATCTCAATCACATGGAGAAAAATCCTGATGGTATGATAGTTAGAGACAAAGACTAATTTAGGGCATATCTGGAAATAATGGATTTTGTTTTGCAAAGATATTAGGAGACACCCTGTTTTCTAGAGCTAAGGTCCAGCGAGCAGGCTGTGTGATGAGCTTGGCATAGCAACAATCCTTTGCACTAACCCTCTGGCAAAATCACATAATTACTGTATGGCTTCCACCAGCACCAGGTGTCCTCTGAGCTCAGACAAGTACCCATGTTCAGGTCATCAAGCCCTGCTACAAATCAAACTTGTCTCATTGTTGCTGTTACCCCTCATTGTCAAGGCTACAGCTTACTGCACAGTCATTTGTGTAATACTGAGATCTCCCCACACTGCCTTGGGTCCCAAAGCTAGGGGCAGGGCTCTAACATGTGTCCTTGCTTGCAAGTCATTTCCTTCACTTAGAAATTAAACTTGTTTGATTCCTGACTCTCCTGTCTCTAGCCTGCTCTGTTTGGCTCTAGTCTCGCACAGGTTAGAGGCCACTTCTGATCCACTGACAGTTTTAAGATGAGTAACAACAGAAATAATTATGATCAAAACCATTAGATTTCAACATGTGACTGCTCATTAATGGACCAGGAAAACTTTTCCAAAAAGTGACTGGGTTCAACTGCTAATTACTTCATACTTTACATAGTGTAGTAAAGTCATATGCTGCAAGGAAGTGTTGTGACCTACATAAAGTTAGTGTATTTATAAACGGAATCTTCAGCACACATGGCTAAGTGGGTGCTGAGATACAAAGGCAGACATCAGAACTGCAGAAACATATCAATTCCTTTTTATTTAATAAAAAAGAAAACCAAAAAGATGAGAGGACGGCTATGGCACTGGTAAGACTGCATGTAGCCTAAAACAATTCTTGGCATCACTTCCCACCTTCCACACCTCCTTCTTGTCCCTTTTCTCTTGGTCTCCCTTGTTTCTAGTTCCTTTCTCCCTTGGTAACTATCCCTTTAGACTTACCAGGGTGACCTGCCAACCTATTCAGCCCTTCTCACTCAGGAACTAAGAGATTGCTGATGACCCATGAGACAGATCCAAAAGCATTACAGGGAACGCCAGATTCAAAGAGCTTTCCTAATTCTGGAGTTTTCTGTCTGTAAAGATTTTCACTATTTTGGATGGCTCCTTGTGAGTATGGTAACTTGTACAGAAATGTGTATGTAATTGCTGTCTTGCCATGTCCAGATGCTGCCAGTGAGAATGAAATGCAGTCTTCTTCATGTTAATACCTCTTATTCTATAAAATCAGCACTGGTCATAATCAACCCCAAATAAAACTAAGAAAAAGAGGTTTCATGAATACAAGTAGCAAGAAAGCCTATACATTCTCCCATTATAGTGAACTATGAATGGACATAAGTCATGCACATTTAATAAACAAAAATAAAATAGTCGGTGGTCACTTGGTACCAGGAATCAGCTGGCCCTGAGTTCTGGACTAGAGAGGTAGATGAGGGATTTACAATCTCATGCCTTTTTTGAAGAGATCTCCAGAAAATATTTTGGTGATAGAAGAAGAAATTTCCTTTTGTTGTTCTTTCCATTTCAGTATATTTTCTATCAGTTCTTCTGTCTCTCCCTCCAAGACACTCATATTTGTCAAAGCCCTATCCTGAAATATTTGAAAAGAAGAAGTGAGAAAATGCATGTAAGTGAATATGTAGGTTATATGAGTTTAAGGTATGAAAATTAAACACTAGTGTTCAAAACTTCAAAGTTATTTGCAGCTTATTTATATGAACAAAAGACCTAACTTCTGAAAAAGCATGATGACTTCAAAAAGTAAACTAGATACTTAAAGCTGAACAAAAGAGCTACATGCAATAGTTTATATAACTGAACAAAAGTCGAGCAAAAATAATAAGAAAATATGGTGCCAAAGTACACTTACCATATTTTTCACACTAGAGTCTAGACAAGGAATGTTTCGTATGGCCTCAATATGGGCTTCTAGTTCCTCAATGAAAGTCACTGCCAGCTCCAGTAACTGTACCACATACCTAGGAAAGAGTCAGAAATCATGAGGGAAGAAGAGGAGATATTATCAGCTTGAAGCAAACTTATTTTCTGGGTTTGGTTTTAATTTTTCCTTCTGGCAGAACTTCTGATCTCAGTTGAGAGGATTAAAACCTATCCCCTAGCTTAATAACAGACTTGACTTTTAAAGATATGTATGGATCATAAGGTTCAAAAATTATCTAGTTGCTCCATCTTTCAGGGGAGCCACACCTTATTGTCCCATATAAATAAATGTCCATTCATCTACTTCTTATAGATTAAAAGGAAAGAGACCAAGTAATGGAACTCAATCTAAGGTCTGCCAATCTTCAAATCAACAATTAGTGTACATACATACACTAAAACTCTCCCACAATTTCAACCCATTTCAAACCACACAATAGTAGGTAAACACTCCATTTAAAAACTACTGAGATGTTTGGAATCACAAACACTTTAAAATAATTATTTCTTCTTGGAGGTAGTGCTTTGTAGTGTTTATTAATGCCTTTGTACTCATGCACTAATATTCATGCATTATTTTATTGCTAACTTAGAAAAACTTCAATATAAAGGGTGGTAGTAAGGGTTAAGCCAGGAGTCACTGGGAGAAAAAACACTAGGAAGCAGATTTTTAAGTTTTTATTCTTTTGCTTAACACCTTATATTTTATAATTTTATATATTTTTCAAAAGAGTTCCACATATACTATCTCATCTGATCCTCACAAAATCCCTTGGAGGCAGGTGAGCAATGCAGCTATTTTCTCATCCCCATTCAGAAAGAAAAAAACCTAAAACTCAGAAGATTAAGTATCTCACCCATTGTTTTATAACTATTAAATGGGAAAGACCTACTCAGAACCATGGTATTCCAATTCCTAGCCTAGAAAAAGCATCTTGTCTACTACATACTCTGCTGCTAGTTGTACAAAAGGAATAATTAAAAATAAGATGAAACTCGCTTCTTTCCTAAAGTCAAGAACCAGAATTTACTCTCTAGATTCTAAGGAATGCTTTTGCCCATTCAGTGCTCTAAGCCTAGAATTATACATCCATCCCGCCTTTTAAATTTCTTCCTGTAGAAATAGCAACAGTTCATATTTCTACAGCATTTTAAAGTTCGAAAAGCACTTAGTTCACAACAGCCCTGTGAAGTTGTTGCCTGCCTACTTATTGAGGAAGGCCAGCCATGCAAGTCTTATATCCATTTTACAGATGAGGAAACAGATTTAGGAAGCTGATGGGATTTTCCTAGGCTCACACAGAATCTAAAAGTTGGAAGGGACTCTGAAGTCATTTAGTCTAACCTATACTGCAATAATAATACCCTCCACAAGAGTACAAACCCAATGAAGGGTCATCCAGTCACTGCTTAAAGACCTGCACTGAGAGGGAATCCACTCTTTTCCAAGGGAGTCCATTCCAGTTTTGTACAGCTCTAATAATTAGGAAATTTCTGCTACATCAAATTTGAATCTCACTCTCTGCAACTTCCAACCAGGACTCCTGGTTGTGCCTTCTGGAGTCAAGCAGATTAAATGTGACCCTTCCCCTTCCATCTGATAGCTCTTCAAACACTTGAAGGCAATCTCTCCTGTGGAAATGTTAAGTCAAAACAGTTTGAATGATTCTTGACCTCTTTGGAGCCTGATGCAATCAACAATGTCTGGGGGGGTGGGGGGGTGGGGGGGAAGGAGTATCTGAATCCTTCTTGATAACCCCTGCCTTGGATCTGCTCCACCTCAGGGGCAAATACCTTTGGCAAGCATCTCCCCATTTGATTGGCTTGCTTGTCAGGTATTTATTTCAGAGGATCACAAAATGCAGAGGCACTCTGATCTAAGAGTCTGTAAGGAGGCCATCTGTTCTACTAAATTAAATTGATGCTTTTTGGTAACCGACAAACAAAAAGCACAACAGGATCTCACCTTCTCTATTTCTGTTAATTAGGAAATGGAAAAAATGTGGTCCATTGCTGAAGAAAGATTTCTAAAGTCTGCTTACTCCTTACTAATAACCTTACTGGGAAAATGCCCTCAATTCTTGTACAGATGACTCTCATAAAGATTTTGTATAGATAGAAGAAAAGGGAAATGGGACAGCACTTAGTACCCCCTCTAGGGTAAAACTCAGATTCCCATTTAGCATTTGGGCCCTTCACTATCTGATTCCAGATTACGTTCCCTGATGCATTCTACCATTCAGCCAGACTGGATTACTTGCTCCTATCCATAGACAATATTTCATCTCTTGCCTCCATGCCTTCGCAAACACTGTCTCCCCATATCTATCATACTCTCCCTCCTCATCTCCAACTATTAAAATCCCTACAGTCCTCTAGGGCTCAGATCAAGTGCCCCCACTTCTAGGGAGCCCGTCTTTCCTAATTTTCTCCAATTGTTAATGTTCCATACTCTAAATCACCTTTTATCTTATGTGTGTGTACTGTATGTATATACACACATATGTACAGAGAGACAGACAGATATACATGCTATATTTAATGATCTGTGAAGATACTGTCTCTTCTTTATAAAATCAAAACTCCTAACAATTCCAAAGGATTAATGGTGGAAAATCTATCCACGTTCAGAGAAAGAACTGATGAAAGTTTGAATGCAGATCGAAGTATACTATTTTCCTTTATTTTTTTGTGTTTTTTTTTCTTTTGGGTCTATACAACATGATTAATATGGAAATATGTTTTACACAATTGCACATATAGAACAACCTAGGGGTGGCTAGGTGGCACAGTGAATAAAGCGCCGGCCCTGGAATCAGGAGGACCTGAGTTCAAATTCGGCCTCAGACACTTAACACTTACTAGCCTTGTGACCTTGGGCAAGTCACTTAACCCCAACTGCCCTGCCTTCCTCCCTCCAAAAAAAAAAAAAAAAAAAGAACCTATATCAAATTGTTTACTCTTTTAGAGAGAAGGAAGGGATGGAGGGAGAAAAATTTGGAACGCAAAAATTTTTTTAAATGAACGTTAAAAATTTTCTTTATATGTAATTGGAAAAAAAACATTATTTAAAATAAAGAAAAAAAAACACCAGAACTCCTAGAAGGCAGAGTATGTCTTTTATTTTTATTGGTAGTACCTACCACAATGGTTGACACATAGCTGGTACTTAATAAATGCTTACTGATTAATGAAATTATGACAGAAAAGTGTCAGAGATGGGATCTAAATCCAGATACCTCCTAACTCCAAATCCAGTACTTGTTCTACTATAACACACTTCCTTCCAGAGCTAGTAAATGCTGTTTCCTCTATGAAGCCTTTATCAATCCCCCCAGCTGGAAATGATTTCTGCCTACTATGAATGCTCCAAACATTTCATTAGCAGCTCCTTTATATACATGGTGTAGGTTTTTATATTTGGCTATGCTTATGGTCATCACGATTATGCAATAATTAAACTTTTCAAGGTCTATTTCTTCTTTATCTTTGTACTCTCCCAGTGACCCAGAAAAATGCCTTGAACAAATTCAATGAATGAATACCTTGAAAATCATCAACTATGGCCACTCTCATGAAAAAAGAAAGACTGTTTTCACTTTCAGACCCAGTATATTATCACTTTCAAAAATCTCCAGAGAGAAAAGCCACTAAGTACATTCATCTAAGAAAATCTTAGTAATATCTAGCAAAAAGCAACAAAGTGAAGTAGAGAAGGCATCAGGTTTGGACTCTGGATCTGCTGGAGATATATATATATATGTATCTCCATATCATAGATATGTGTATATGTATACATATATAATATATACTTATATATTATTATATATCTCTTTAATTTCTCAATGTCAGTTTTCTCACCTATAGAGAAGGGTTTACTACATTAGGGAGTCTCTGAACTTCAATGGGAAAAAATATATATAATTATTTTCACTAACTTGTAACTCAAATTGAGTATTTTCTTCAATTATTTAAAAACATCCTTCTGAAAAGGGGCCTATGGACTTCACTGGACCTGCCAAAGTAGTCCATGACAAAGAATCTTAAGAATCACTGGACTAGAGGACTGTCTATCTCCTTTCTAGTCCTAACTCCTTTGACTACGACTCTGAAGATAAAATGTCATCATGGAAAGGGCATTAGTCTTGTAACATGAAGGTCTTTGTTTAGACCCTGGGCACTGATCTTGATGAGATGTATGGACTTATCCAAGTCACTTGACCTCTTTGAGTCTCAGTTTCCTTAGACACAAAATGGAGATAATACTATTTACACTGCTTGACTCACAAGGTGATGCTGAAAAAAAATCCTCTGTGAACTTTTAAGTCCTATGCAAGTTTATTCCATGTCACTAAATGTACTTATCTATGAAGTATTTGATTACATATCACTAGACAGCAGCTAGCAAAATAATACAGACCCCTAACTTGAATTTTGCAAGGCCTAACCTGTGGTAAATGGCTTCTATAGGCAGGTTCTCTTGGCACAGGGGCTTCATCAGTCGATGTCGGAGGGCTCTCTTCTCCTTCAGGACAGTCTCTAAGTGCTGATTCATGCTTTGCAGAGTCTCACACTTTTGAGCTTTATAAAACAAAAACCGTGAATGCAAAGAGTAAGCAGGGCAAAGACTGTGAGGCGGCTAATCATTTCTTCTCACTCGGTCACCAGCAGCGATCTTATCTTAAGTACCTCTCAACCCTGTCCTACCCTTACTCCAAATCCCAATCACTGCCCCTTTCTCAAATCTACCTTTTCTGATTTTACAGCCAAAACCCTAGTTCTCATGTATGAACTCTACCTCCATACACTCAATATTCTAACAACACACCAAGAATCAATCCTTTTACGTGCTGTTTCGATTCTCTCAATACTCTTTCTTAGAATCCTACTGTGGTTGACAATTGCTTACTACTTCCCATGAAAACTGGTGACCATGCTCTCTTCTCCACTCTCACAATTCTTTGATAATTCTAATTTTTGTCTACTTTGAAGCTGAAGTGCTCTGTTCTAGGCAGGCAAATAAACCGACCACCATTCACCTATGCTTGATTTCTGGGTCATTGGCTATTATGATTTCTCCTAGGTGAAACACTTTCCCCTTCTTTAACATCAAATCTTGTTCTTTTCACTTGCTCAGAATTATTTAGCATGTAGGTCTACATATCTCCAGAGCAAGATGTTTATAGGTTTGTATTTCAATCATTCAATCATATACATTCACATATAGCTAACTACTCCATTTGTCCTATCTCTACAGTACTGACTTTCTAAAGACAGGACCTATATCTTGTACTTCCTTTATAACTCCAAAATATCCTTTATAAAACAGAAATTCGCTTATCAGAACTGTGAATTTAAGGCATTTATAAAATGTATTACTAATTCATTCTTAGAAACAGTTCTTTTTTTTTTTTTTTTGCTTTTTGGAGGGCAATTGGGGTTAAGTGACTTGCCCAAAGTCACACGGCTAGTAAGTGTGTCAAGTGTCTGAGGCTGGATTTGAACTTAGGTCCTTCTGACTCCAGGGCCGGCGCTCTACTCACTGCACCACCTAGCTGCCCCCTTAGACATAATTCTTAACCTGAGATCTGTGAAGGATACTGTGATTCCAAAATTTAAGATCATATTGAATTTCCCACTTACACACACACACACACACACACACACACACACACACACACACACACACACACACACATATATACATATTACTTATATATAAATAGGGTTATAACACACTGGAACTTGCCTGCCCCACAAACCAGATAAATTAAGACTGAAAGTTCTTCACATTAGATTTAAATAAACAAGCCATCAGACTAGGAACACCGTGTGTATAACTTACTTTTATTTTTTTCTTCCTTATCAACACAAATCTAAGAGTTGCTTATCTTTCTACATTTTGTATACCATTTTCTAAATTTGATGTATTTAATTCAGATAGTGTATAATAAATTAACTCTGAATGACTAAAACAGCTTATGGAAAGAGTTATATCCTTTGTATCTCTTCACCATCTCCTATTGCCCAACTTTTCATAATTTCATTTCTTAAAAAGTTCTCTTGGGGGCAGCTAGGTGGCGCAGTGAGTAGAGTGCTGGCCCTGGAGTCAGAAGGACCTGAGTTCGGATCCAGCCTCAGACACTTAACACACACAAACAAAAACCTAGCCCTGTGACCTGGGGCAAGTTACTTAACCCCAATTGCCTTCCAAAAAGAAAAAAAAAAGTTCTCTTGGAGTACAGGAGATATGAGGAGAAGGCTGTTTACTTTTTGGCCATACTTGTAATGACTAGCCATGTAACCTTGAGCAAGTTACTTAACCCCAATTGCTTAAAAAAAAAAAAAGATATACCAACTAATGTGAAATAAGAATATCATCACCTTAGAAAATATTTCTATCGGGGCGGCTAGATGGCGCAGTGAGTAGAGCACCGGCCCTGGAGTCAGAAGGACCTGAGTTCAGATCCGGCCTCAGACGCTTAACCCACACAAAATAAAAACCTAGCCGTGTGACCTTGGGCAAGTTACTTAACCCCAATTGCCCTAAAAGGGGTGGCTAGGCGGTGCAGTGAGTAAGAGTGCCGGTCTCAGAGTTGGGATGACCCAAGATCAAATCCGGCCTCAGAAAATGAGCACCTACACATAAATAATGGCTAGCCATGTAACCTTGAGCAAGTTACTTAACCCCAATTGCTTTAAAAAAAAAAAAGAAGTTAGGGGCAAATAGTGAGGCTCAAACTACCAACAAAGGAGGTTTTGTACTCATCAATCATTTGTTGTTGTTTACTACCTGCTCAAGATATCAGATAAGACACAGAACAATGACATTACAAGATCCCAGGCTTTACAGAAATGATATCATACAGTGTTATGCCTGGTCATTCTATAGTTTTACTTAAAGGTGCTTAGTCTATCCTGGTAGCACAGATAATCAAAAAATGGCTAAAATGTCCAGCAACTATCTAACTAAAACCACTTACCTAGAAAGAAAGGATGAACAACATCTTCTGTATCCTTTTCTAGCGTTAAGAGGTCAATTTCCAAAGTCTTCTAAAAAGGACAAAAAAATAACATTTTGGCTCCTTCAGAAAGTAATTTGGGAAAAAAGAAGTCACACGTGTAAAAAAAATCACACTTAGGCCATGCTGCTGATAGGTTTCACTGGAAAGAAGGGGAGGGAGAAGAGAGGACAGGTTAAGCAAACAAAAAGAAGATATTCTGGCCAAACCCCTTGTAATTTAGCGACATATTCCCCTGGGGTTGGGGGTGGATAGTAAGTCAAGAAGGAAAGGAGTACTGTTGATTTTAGAATCAGCAAGATTTTCTTTCTGGCAAAACTGGAAAGTAAACATGGATACTATCACATGTCAAAAGTGAAAGCTTTACCTGTCTGATTTCAGCTTGCATATCTTTAATCTGTTTGATTCTGGAGAAGTTTCCAAAAAATGGAGCAGGATTTTTACATGAATCTAGTATCTCCTATTATGAGAGAACAGAAGACAGCACAAAATTAACAAAGTCAAAAACAAGAGGAAAGCATCAGAAGGAATTTCCGTGGAGCACAATTCAACTCTGCCTCTGTATAAATGAAGCAACATATATCTCTTGTTTTTCAAAACATCAACTACTTATAAGGGTAATTACAGAATTCTCTGTAAAATAAGACTAAAAAACCAACCAGAAGAATTTATGCGCAGGAATGAATACACGCACACACATATGTGTACGTTACTAATCATATATTCCCAATCAAGGATACTAACCCTGGAGTTATCAGAAAATCCCAGCCCTTCTACTCTTCCAAATCATAATCCATCCCTGATTTCTTTGATCTCCTTGAGATTACCAGGTGTTAAGTTTTCATACATGTATTTGCCCTTTCAGGTTAAAGAAAATTCTGACCACACTTTTTTCAAAAAGAATGAGTTACTGGGGCGGCTAGGTGGCGCAGTGAGTAGAGCGCCAGCCCTGGAGTCAGAAGGACCTGAGTTCGGATCCAGCCTCAGAGTCTTAACGCACACACAAAAACCTAGTCGTGTGACCTTGGGCAAGTTACTTAACCCCAAATGCCCTCCAAAAAACAAAAAAAAAAAGAAAAGAAATGAGTGATATCAAGTACATGAAACTAGTTTTAGACTACCCTCTTGTCCCAGGAATCAGAAAAAGGCCTCTCCTGTTGCCTTGTCATAGCTCCTCCTAGAGAGAAGGGGTCAAAAAAGGAAAGCACAGGGAATCAGCTGAGGGTTAGGACAAAAGGTCAAGATTCACATCCTCTTCCTTCTTCCCATGTCTTAGAAGTAACAACTGAAAGTAAAACAATAGTAAAGGAAAAGAAATGAGTGGCACTCTTACTAATCACCTTTCCTTGCCTTCTGCCCCCTTTTCATAATGAATTTCTATCTCCCATGTCAAGGGCTCCATCTCCTTTCACCCTTGGTATATACAGTATAGAGTGGTCAGAACAACATGTCTCCTGGTCAAATTTACCAACTTTCTTCAATACTCTAAGGAGCTGACATTTCATTGGTGTGGGCATTCCTTCCCTAAAGGATCTCAAAACCACTCTATAAATTATTACGTGATATTTGAGAATTTATCACCCTAAGGTCCCTATAACGACCCACTCCAAATTTAGCTAGACAGATCCCTGCTTAACAGACATAACAGTCCATTGCTGGGAATGACCTCCAAAGTGCAGGGGGAGCTTTGGCCTGACCCCAAGTGTTAGAAGGAGGCTTACATTCTACCCTCCCAGAAATAGTACATGATAAGGTTTATCTCCCAATACATGTCACCACTCCCCCACTTAACCCCCTTTCCTCTGTTGTACAAGCCCCTACTCTCCTCCCTAGCTAGGTGGTCCAATGCACAGAATGGTAGGCCTGGAGCCAGGACTGAGTTCTAATTTGGCCTCAGACACTTACTAAATTCTGTGACCCTGCGCAAGTCATTTATCTCTCTCTGCCTCAGTTTCCTCAACTGTAGAATGGGGATGTTGTGAGGATCAAATAAGTTAATATTTATAAAGAGCCTGACACAGTGCCAGGCACATATTAGGTGCTTAATAAATGCTTGTTCGCTTCCCCACTTCCTGGGCCAAGATTCAGTCATTTATGGTAAGTATAACCTATAGGTGCCACTGGAAAATTCCCACTGCATTCCCCCTCCCTAGCCACCCTCTCTTCTAGATAATCTCATGGCTGCAGCAGATGCTCCTACGAGAGTGGGAAGAGTTTATAGCACAGTGACTGCTAAAGACGACTTCTTCCTCTCTCCTTTCTGTTTTGTATGGAACACCCTGAACCCCCAGGATGAGCAGGCCCCAATGTGCTGGGACTGTCACTGCAGATCTCACACAACAAGCACTTTCCCTACAAACCCGCCCCTCTTCCGAACCTGCCTCTCGTTATTGAGGTCACTCTGTCCACTCACCCAGGTGCACAACCTCAGTGCTAGCTTTATTACTTCCGACAACTCATTCTCCCTCTACCTGACATATCCAAACAGTTGCCAAATCTTGTCATTTTATTATCACAACTCTCACTTCTGTACCCTTCTCACTACTCTGCCTCTCTACAATAGAGGCAACTAGGCTAGTCCAGCAGATAGACCCCAGTTCAAATTCTCCTTCAGATACCTAGCAGGTATGTGACTCAAGGCAAAGCACTTGGACTATATCTGCCTCAGTTTCCTCATTCATAAAATGGGGATAATTAGAACCTACCTCCCAGGGTTGTTGTGAGAACCAAATGAGATAATGTGTAAAGCGCTACACAAATTATTACCAGGACCTCTCACCTCTCCACTGGACCAATGCCATCACCTCCTGACTGGTCTTCATGCCCCAACTCTCTCCCTTCTCCAATATCTTCCACACAGCTAATAAAACTGTTTTCATAGGGGGCAAATCTGACCAAGTCCCTCCTTTACTCAATAAATTCCAGTAAATGAGAGCATGAGAAAGGGAAGGTATACCTATGAGACCCATTTATCCTTATGTGTATTTATTACCTTTACACACATATGCATATGGACACATATGTACATATGTGTGTATACATACACCCACATGCACATGTATATAATATGACACGATTTCATATAATCAATGTGGATATGTGAATATAGTGAATCCTATACCCACAGGGAGCTGGTCTCTTCTAATGGTGTGAAAAAAATTATTATTTAAGGGTTGTTTAAACTGGGATCTATCAGTACAACCAGAAGGAAAATGAACAAGGCCAACAAGACAAAAATCCAAAAGCAGTTATGTATGAGAGTGTGGCAATTTCTAAATTTCCCTGGAAAGAGAAAATCATGACTGTTTTAGGGATGTGATTTAATCCTAGGAAAATAAGACTCACATGTACAGAACATATACCTGCTGGGAAGAAAAGTTTCTATACTTTGGAAGCTGCTAGTGTTTTCACACATTCTGGTACTACACAATAACGTGGCACATTGTAAAAAGAAGTGCCAGGATAAGACTCTATTTAAAAAAGAGATGGGAAAAGAAAAAGGAGGCGAGAATAAAGAAAAGCGCTGCTCTTTGAAAGATAGTCATTTGAAATCCAGGACTATTTTGCCTACAACAAAGGATTTGGTCACTGTCTGAATACATATCCTTACTTATGTATGTAGTGATACCCATGTCCAATTTTCACCGGCTAGAATTAAACTCTGCATATGATTACCCTTTCTTCTTATCGGATGAACAGAAAACATGGTTCCTGCCCTTGAGGATTCCAAAATCTAGCTGGGGCAACACACATACCATAAACAAAATAAATAATACATGGAAGACAGATCAGAAAGCTCAGGCAGTGAATACAATGAAGGTTGGAGGTAAATCTGGATAAGATGGAGAGCTCAGAAAAAGCTTCACGAATATGCAATTAAATATGTCCAACCCAATGGGGGAGGAGGGATTCATGCAGTGTGAAATAGTCTCCATAAGGTGTTTTTCTTTTTTGTGTCATGGACAGTTGGTAGGCTCCTGAAATCTATGGATACCTTCTCAAAATAATGGTTTCAAATAATTCAGGGAAATACTAAATTGCAGTAAGAGGTTAATGAAAATATAAGATGTAATGTTTTTCTCATCAAAGTTCATAGACTCCCTGAAATCTACCTTGGGATTCCATAGGGGTTGGTGAATTCCAAAACCCTTGGCCTAAACTGAATCCAAATGCACTTTGTTTTGCAAAAGATATCAGTCTCCTTTTTGTTGCACAAAGAAAATCCTATTTCCCCCATCTACTTCCATTATCCTTTGGAAGACCGTATCTCAAATTGTTCTTTCACTAGGAATGGCTCCTAGACCTTTAGTGTTAAATTTTATTTTGCCTCCATTTTCCTCTCTCTCAAGTAGTTAATGTTCTGTAAAGAGACACTAAAATACATTTAGAAAGTCAATACCCTTTCATACTGGGAATAATTTTCTTTCCTTCCAAATTTCTTTCTTTAATTAAAAAAAACCAAAACCTCAGTAAATAATGATAACCACAATTAAGTGGAATGCACTTTAGAGATAAGTTATATATAATCTATCTCAATGTACCAAACACAACTCAGATGGATAAGTTCAAGTACTCAATCATAACTACAAGCCTAAAATTTCTTTAAAGACATCCTTTGCCTTTGCTGTTCCAGGTTGATCTCTTCACGAATAGAGAGAAGTAGACATATTTGAGACATGTTACAGAGGTACAACTGGCAAGACTTAGTAACTGAATGAATGTGGAGGTTGATCAAGAGGGAAGTTCATGAACCTAGGTAAGAATAGTGTCCTTGAGAGAAAGAGTTAATTATGAAGGCAAAGCAAGTTTGGAGAAGAGGAGAGAAGGCATAATGAGTTCCATTTTGGTCATATTAAGGCTTAAATGTTAAAAGGGCATTGAAGCAGAGATCTCCAGCAGTCAGTTGGTGATATACAAATGGAGTTTAGAGGAAGGGACTTGATATGTAGATTTGAGAGTGATCTGTATGTAACTGAAGTCAATCAAATTTATGTAATCACTAAAGGAAAAGGTACTACAAATGAAGAGTAGAAGGTCTAGGATAGAATCTCATGGGCCACCTATGAAAAAAGGGTAGGAAATAGATCATAAAGCAATAAAGGACACTGAAAAGGAGTGGTTAGAAAGGTAGAAAGAGAACAAGACAATACCAGAACAAGGGAGAATCAGAAACAATGGAACTCAATGACCCAGTGCTGAATAAACTGGAAAATATAAATTACTTAGGAAAGAACTCTTATTTGATAAAAACTGCTGCAAAACTGGCAAGCCATATAGCAGAAATTAGATTTAGATCAACACATTATAATGTATTCTGCAATACATTCTACATGGATACATGACCTTAATATTAAAGATCATGATATTTTTTAAAAATCAAAAGAGAAGCAGATTACACACCTCTCGCAGCCAAGGGTAGAAGACATAATCTTAGCCAAATAAGGGATAGAGACAAAGATGACATAGATAACTTTGATTATATGAAACTGAAAAGCTTCTGCACAAATGAAATTAATGCCTATAGGGTAAGAAGGGAAGTAGTCAACTGGGGAAAAAATATTTGTATAAAATTTTTCTGATAAGAGTTTGGAATCAAAGGGTATATAATTAATACAATATAAATAATATATACAGGGTATCCCCAAAGTCCAGCCCTAATTCTGACCCATCAAAGCTTAAGACTACATTAAGACATTAAGGATACCTTCTATAAGGCCAGAAACCATTCCCCAATAGATAAGTGGCCAAAGGATATGAACAAAGGACTATTTACAACCTATATTTTTAGGCTGTTAGAAGAATTAACAACAATCTATACGATAACCTATATAAACTATTAACTATATGAGAGAATATCTCAAATCACTAATAAAAGAAATATAAATCAAAACAACTTTGAGGTTTCATCTCACACCCTGCAAACTGGCAAAGACGACAAAAGACAGGAATAGTCAAGTTTGGAAGGGTTTGGGAAGAAAAGCACATTAGTACATTTTTGGTGGAGTTGTGAATCAGAATACAACCATTTTGGAAAATAATTTGAAATTATGCAAGACCTAGAGATTATATTACTACAATTATATAGCAAGGAGGCCATACATAAGAAGAAAGTCCTATATGCATCAGAATATTTATAAAAGCACTTTTAGTGATAGCAAAGAATTAAAAGCAAAGCAAATGATCATTGATGGCTAAAGAAACTGTAGTACATGAATGCAAAAGAATCTTACTCTATTGTAAATAGTGATGAATATAATGAATGCAGAGAAACATGTAGGCATATAAACAGACTAATGCAGAGTGAAGAAAGCAAAGCCAAGAAAGCAATACATGCAATAACAATGTAATAGGAAAGAATCACCAAAAAAAATGGCTTGAAGAGATATATAAGAACATACTCCCAACTCAACCTTCTGCAGAGGTGAAAGGTCCATAACTGTTTTAACACTGCACAGATTTTCACTTTTTTTGAGGTAAGCTTATTTTCCCCTCTTCTTTTTCAACCCCCCCCACCCCTGCTTTTGGTATTTAAAACATGCTATTTATTATATGAGATAGCTCTTTGGGAAGGGAGAGAGATATAGGATAAATTATGATAATATAAAAAACAAAAAAACTTATATTTGAAAAAGTAGAGAGGTTAACTTTGAAGACTACCTGTTTCTCAAAAACAAAACAAAAATGAAAACCTAGAAAAAAAGGAAGAGAGACCAGGTAAAGATGTAAAAGGGTTTTGAGGTATGAAGGGGTAAAGACGGAGTTTAGAACAGATGACTTTGTCTTTAATTCCTTTAATGGGGTGGCAAGGAACAGGTAAAAAAGGAATTTTTTTTTTTTGAGAGCAAGGAGATCTTCAGACAGTTTAAATCATCCTGAACAGCAATTTGCCAAGTCTGGCAGAAAAGAGTCTTCTCCTATTGGGGTAAATAGAAAAACAAACAAACAAACATAGTTAGACTTATTTATTTCCAGTAGAAGACAAGATAGGTATTTAGGCAAAATATCTGAATACATATTAAATAATCATAAAGAATACTTCAGAATTACAGACGCTTAGAATTGATAAGAGAACCCGGGGATCATCAGTCCAAGCCCAAATTTCAAAGGATGAGGAAAAACTGAGTCCCAGAGAAGATAAATGACCTCTTTGAAGTCATACTGACAGTGAAATTAGAATCTAACACTCCTTAGTGGTGTTTTTTTTTTTCTATACTACAGTGACACAGAAGAAAATTATCTGCACTTCCTCCTTTCATAAGGCTAGTCCCACTGACCACCATGTAGCTTTCCATATAGCAACAACAACAAAAAAAGTTGTTTCTTTACTGTCCTTGCCTCAGCTTCAAATTTCCTATAGGGCCTGACTAAAATAACAGGCTCATACACTTTAGAGCTAGAAGGGAGTGTTAGATATCATCCAGTCTACACTCCCATCCTTATTTTTAGAAGAGGAAACTGAGACCCAAAGAGTTAGCCTTGCCTAAGATTGCTGGCCGAGGAGCCAAGATTGAACCCTGAAGTGCAACATATCCCTGAATAGGTACTATAGTCACAGATTGTTTTAGAGATAAAGTTCCACTCTTAAGTCCAAGCTTACCAAGAGCTAAAAAGAATCAATACATCTGCATACAAAAGGATTCTCAATGAATCAATAAAGGATCCAGTTAAACAGTAAGAACCCCTGATGTGCTAAAAAAAAAAAAACAAAACTGCAATATATATTTAGAATTAATATGAAACCCCACCAAAATATGTGTTATATAAAATACAGGATTCCTATATTATCTCTGCTTTAAATAAAAAATTAAGTATGTATTAAAATCTGGGATAGGGGACATAGCAAAGATGGAGGAGTAGAAACAGCGCGTCCAAGCCACTCTGCCCCCAGATTTCCTCCAAACTATGTAAAAGGGGACTCTGAACAACTTCTGGAGCCCCATCACCCACAGAACAACACAGAGAAGCTAACCTCCCACTGAGGACAGCCCAGCAGCCCTGCAGGAAGGACCAGAGCAGCGGTCTGGGAGCCGGCAGCACACAGAGCGTGGGGAGCTGAGCACAAGTCCTCCTGAGTCTCGGTTTTAGCCCCAGGGCGGCAGGGCCAGCAGCCAGCTGGAGGGACCCCAGAACACGAGCAGCTGTGGCGATTCCAGAATTATCAACATAGACATGCCTAGGACAAGGTGAAAGGTTGCTGCCCTATGGACTTTGGGACCAGTATTTGGGGAACGCATTGGCTTCCTCCCCTGGGGGCTAGAAGCCACTGAGGAGATAGCCATTTTGTAGTTTTCAGAGGCAGCTCCAGCTCCTGGCTTGCAAAAACTGTAGGGAGATCCAGCGATCAGTCTTGGGGGGTAATCGCTCTTGCTTTAAACTCCCTGGATCTGGATTGTGATCTGGGGTGGAAGTCATGGGTGGGTTTACAGCTTGCCAGAAACGGAAGTTGCCCCCCACACATTTGGGACGAAAATTCCCCTATCTGTCCGCAAAGACATACTGTGGCAACAAGCCCAAAAGTCAAGTAATTAAGTGGCAACATGCCAAGGCAAAGGAAACAAATTAAACAAAAAAACGCAACCCTAGACTCCTACTTTGGGGGCAAGGAGGGTTGAAGCATGGAGCGGGAAGAGGACTGTGAGGTCAGAAGTCATGCTCCAAAAGCCCCAGGGGAAAACATGAGCGGGTTGCAGGCCATAGAAGACCTTAAGAAGGACTTTAAAAATCACATAAGAGAAGTAGAGGAAAAATTGGGAAGAGAAATGAGAAGGATGCAGGAAAAGTATGAAATGAGGGTCAACAGACTGACTGAGGAAAACAACACCTTAAAAAATAGACTAACTCAAATGACAAAGGAGGCCCAAAAGGGCAATGAGGAGAAGAATGCCTTAAAAAGTTGAATTTGCCAGATGGAAAAAGAATATCAAAAGCTCACTGAGGAGATTCATTCCTTCAGAGTTAGAATGGAGCAAATGGAAGCTAATGACTTTATGAGAAATCAAGATGCTGTTAAGCAGATCCAAACAAATGAAAGATTAGAAGGCAATGTGAAATATCTCATGGGAAAAACCACTGACCTGGAAAATAGATCCAGGAGAGACAATTTAAAAATTATTGGACTACCTGAAAGCCATGATCAAAGAAAGAACCTAGAAATCACCCTTCAAGAAATTCTCAAGGAAAATTGCCCTGATGTTTTAGATCCAGAGGGCAAAATAGAGGTTGAAAGAATCCACCAATCACCTCCTGAAAAAGATCCCAAAAAGAAAACTCCCAGGAATATTATAGCCAGGTTCCAGAATCCCCAGATCAAGGAGAAAATACTACAAGCAGCCAGGAAGAAACAATTTCAATATTGTGGAAACACAATCAGAATAGCCCAGGACCTGGCAGCTTCTACACTGAGGGATTGAAGGGCATGGAATATGATATTCCAGAGGGCAAAAGAGCTGGGAATGAACCCAAGGGTCACCTACCCAGCAAAACTGAGTATTTTGTTTCAGGGGAAAATATGGTCATTCAGTGGAATAGAGGACTTTCAAGCACTCTTGAGGAAAAAACCAGAATTGAATAGAAAATTTGACATCCAGACGCAAGAAGCAGGAGATGCCTGAGAAGGTAATCAGGGAAAAGAAATCAAAAGGAACTTATCAAAGTTGAACTATTTACATTCCTATATGGAAAAACAATAACAGTGACTGAGGAAATCTTTCTCACTATGAAAATAATGGAAGAAGGGTGTATGGTCATGTGAATACATATGTGAATGTGTGTGTATATGGTTACAGTTATATATGGATAGAGGGCATAGGTTGAATTTGTTGGGAAGGGAGGATATCAAGGGGTGAAGTTGTGAGGTGAGAGAGGAAAGTAGCAGGAAGAGATGGGGAGAGACAAGGTGGGGTAAACTATCTCATGTAGAGGAAGCAGGGGGAGGTAGTTGCAGGGGAGGGAAAAAATAGGAAGGCAAAAAGGTGAAACCACATTCTCATTGAATTTGGTTCAGGGAGAGAATGACATACATACTAGGTGGGACATCTCAACCTACAGCAGAATGGAGGGAAGGGGGAGGAGAGGAGAGATGATGGATGGGAGGGCATCCTTGTGGGGAGGGGAGGTTGGAGGTACCCACTATGGAAGAGGGACAGGATCAAGTGGGGAATGGACCAGGTAGGGGGGTGAGATGAGGGGGAAGGAATTATAAGCAGCCTTGTACAATATATCTACTATGATAATGTTCTGCATAGCTAGACATGTACAACATATACTGAATTACTTATTTCCCCAGAGGGAATGGGTGACAAGGGAGGAAGGAAATAGATCTGAAATCCAAGGTCTTAAGATTAAATGTTTCAAATATATATAAATACTATTATTAATACTCTTTTGCTTGTAATTGGGAGATAAGATGTACAGGCACTGGGACACAAAGATTCACCTTCCTCTAATGGAGAAGTCGAAGGGGGTGTGGGAGAGGATAGGGGAGAGAGCAGATTGGAGGAAGCAATGTCTTGTGGGACTGCTGTTCTGGGAGGGTGGGTAGGGGAAAAACAGCGGGGGGAAATGATTGTAACTCAAAATCTGGCAGAAATGAATGATGTAAAACAGAAGTTAATAAAGCATTTGTTTAAATAAAAAAAAATCTGGGATAAGGAGTTTGACTTTTCTTTAGATTTAAAACTCTGGGTGGGAGACAGGCAGGAGAAAGCCAGGGGGAAAGGATTAGCCTATCTAATGGGGGAATTTTCCCAGCCGCATTTTTTGAAAGGAAAGAGGTGAGGAACTCAAGCAAACGTCTGACTTCCTGTATATCTGTCAAGTCAGTTTGGGAGGGAGTTCATTTGGCCCTGTGGCCAAGACTTCTTCAAATAAAAGTCAGTTTCATGATATAGACAAAAAGAAACTTAACCTTAGGATGTATTACAAATAGAAACATTAGTGTCCAAATAAGGATATGACAGTCCCACTGTAATCTGTCCTTAATAGATCACTTCTAGACATCACAGTTTAGAAGGGACATTGGACAAGCTGAAGGTGGAGGGGTGATCTGACTACTTTTGTACTCTTAATGACCTCAAACAAGTAAAGATTCATCTTTATGAAAAAGCAGGATTTGTTCAGTAAAGCTATTTTATGGATATAATTGAAGAAATTAGTGTCTGAAGAATTACATTTTCAGGTCACCAAAGGGCAATGGAGAGGAACAAGGCACTGTAAGTGTAGTTACCAGGGGTGGCTAGGTGGTGCAGTGAATAGAGCATCTCCTGGATTCAGGAGGACCTGAGTTCAAATTTAGCCTCAGACGCTTAACACTTACTAGTTGTGTGACCTTGGGCAAGTCACTTAACTCTAATTGCCCCCTCCAAAATAAAACAAAACAAAACAAAAAAAAACAACAACAAAAAGGGGGTTACCAACCCTATGAAAATCACAGATCCATTGGAAAATACTGACAAGCTGGAATGTGAGCAGAAAAAGGCAAAGAGGATAGTAAGAAGAATATGCCATGTAAATACTGGTTGAAGACACCTATGAACTGACACAAAGTGAAAAACAATGAAACAATGACTACAAAAATGGAGAGAGAAACAGAAGTGATTGCCATTGCTACAGAGCACCTGGACAGAAAAAGGAAATAAATGAGGAGTGTGGGAAACATCACAGGCCTGACAGAGGCATGATGTAGTGGTGGGAGACTTCAATCTCAGTCAGAGGCTAAAGCTCTCTTTCTGCCAAAAATGGAGCAGTCTTTTTGACATGCTTTAGTGATAATTTCATCCATCAAAACACAGGAAAATTTTATTCTGGATATGATTTTCACTAACAGAGAGTAACTGGTTGATAAGGTGGAACTGATGGGAGCCTTGGGGGAAAGTGACCACTCCATTCTATAGTCCGAGAGAGAGAAGATGAAATCTGGGCACTGTCTGAAATGTACCCTAGATTTTGGAAAAACAGATTTCAGAGGTGAAATAAAAAATAGCTAAGATTCCATGGATTAAAATGCTTCAGAAGAAGTTAGCTCAGGACAGATAGGAGATGCTAAAGAATGAAATTCTGAAGACACTAAAGGTAAAAATTCCAATGAAAAAGAAAAATGGGTTTTGTCTGAGAAAGCCAATGTGAAGCTGTAGTATACTCCAATAAACTTAGATTTTAAAAGACAGGTAAAGATGGAAGCAAAGTCAGGTAACAGAAAACAAACATAAGAGCATCACAGGGTTCTATAAAAAGTTTCAGAAATGCTAAAGTTCAGAATGAGTTGAGGCTGGTGAGGGAAGCTAAAGACAAAAAAAGGGGTAGCATAGGGCAGGGTTTGGGGTTTTTTTGTTTTGTTTAGTCTGTCTGTTTAGCATATTGAGAGGAAATGAAGGTTATCAAAGAAGGTATAGAATCTTTAGCTGGGAGGGATAACTGGCTGTAATGGTAATCTGAAGATCTTCCCTGCCCCATGATAGGCATAAGTGAATTTGAGAACCCTCCCTGATTTGAAAATATACCCTGCCCCCTAATAGGCTGAAGGTGGTCAAATGGAGCCTATGGCAGGAGGCTTGTTTTACAGGAATGCCAACACTTTGTTGTTTTGTGACTGGGCAGTGGGTAAAGAGGGTTGTGACATTCTCTGACCCAGGAGAAGACTGACACCCTGATGTGAGGTTTTGCTTTGGGGCTCACTTTGGGAAGAGTTATATGATTTAGATAGATGAGACTCTGGGCAACCACTGAGCCCTCCAGCTTTGAAAACCCAGATGTTGGTGCTTCCCTCTCTGGTAACTAACTAGGTATGGATGTAAATGGTCAGACAGCTGGAAGCCCTGTCTGCTGGTCTGTTTCTCTGTAATTTTTTTTGTCTGCTTGTAACTTCTGTTTGTATTATCTGAAGGTAAAGGTGCTGACTCTTTCCCCTAACTAGGTAAATGATATATGTTTGATTAAAGTAAGATTGTTGGGGAAGCTAGGTGGTGCAGTGAATAGGTGAATAGAGCACAGGCCCTGGAGTCAGGAGAACCTGAGTTCAAATCCGGCCTCTGACACTTAACACAACAACTAGCCATGTGACCTTGGGCAAGTAACTTAACCCCAACTGCTCTCCAAAACAACAACAACAACAACAAGAAGTAAGATTGTTAACCCATTTTGAGTTGCTTTCCCTTAGAAAAGCAGATCTAAGAACCTGTGCTAGCAGCCCTCCTGGGTGTGCTAGGGTGCTTGCTGCTACACTGGCAAAAGGGCAAGAAGGCAGAGAGAAGCCGTTTAGCCCTTACTGTCTTTCTGTTTTATCTATAAAGCAGCGTAACCTTTAAACCAATAATGACAGAACAAAAAGCTGATGAACAAATGAGAGGGCAGTAAGAGAAGACGGAGTTGCTCTTGACGAATTCAAGCTCCCTAGCCCAAATGAACTGCTTCCCTGGGTCAGATGTGACTGCTGTGTCCCTATCAGTGATAAGTGAAAAATCAACAGGAAAAATATCATGAGATTGGAAAAGGGCAAATATCTTGATTTTCAGAAAAGGTAAGAGAATAGAGTCTAAAAACTCAAATTCCTGGGAAAATTCTAGAACAAACTGTTGAAGCAGTCAAACATCTAGAAAGGGAAATGATGATTTCAAAGAGTCATCATGGTTTCATCTAGAACAAATCATGCGATAACTTCACATGCAGAAGGTGTATCCTATTTCATTCCCTTCCCAATGACTCAGGAAGGACCGGAGGGGGAGAATTTGGAATAAAATAAAAAACAAATTAAAAAAAAAAAAACAACAAGTCATGCTAAACTAGCTTCATTTTCCTTTTTTTTTGACAGGATTACTAAAAAACTAGTAGAGCAGGGAAATCCTGTAGATAATAGTTTACCTGGATTTGAGCAATTTTTAATTTAATTTAATTTTTAATCAGATTTTAATCTGATAGACAAGATAGAGAGGTATGAATCCGGCAATAAAACAAACCAGATGGACTGACATGAATCAGGCAATAATACTAAGTTAAAAATTCAGAACTCACTGAATGGCTGTATTCAAATACTAATTATTAATGTTTTATAGTATCAATATGGCAAAAGATCTCCAGTGGAGTACCCCAGGGATCTGTGCTAGGCTTTGTGCTGTTTTTCATTTTTATCAATGATCTGGATAAAGTCATAGATGATGTAAGCTCATCAGATTTGTAAGTTATACAAAGGAGGGAAGGACAGCTAACATAACAGATGACAGGATCCAAAGGGATCTAGAGAATGGGGCTGATTATAGTAAGATGAAATTTAATAGGGATAAATTGCTCAATTTCATGAGCAGGCAGACTTCAAAAAAACCTGGACTTATATGAATTGATGCTGAGGAGAGCAGAACTAGGAGAACATTACACAAAGTTATAGCCACTCTGTGTGATGACTAACTTTGGTAGACTTCGATCTTCTCAGCAATGCAAGACTCTAGGATAATTCCAAGGAGCTCATGATGGAAAATGCCATCCACATCCAGACAAAGAACTATGGAGTCTGAATAGAGATCGAAGCAGACGATTTGCTCATTCTGCTTCTCGTTTTGTTCCTTCTTTCTTGTGATTCATTCCATTGTATATAATTCTTCTTTATAACATGAATAATGTGATGTTTAATATGAATGTTTAATATGTAGAGCCTATATCAGACTGCATACTCCCATCTTAGGGGGGGAGGGAAAGAAGGGGGAGAAAATTTAAAACTCAAAGGTTTGTGGAACTGAATGTTCTAAACTAAAAATAAATTAATTAATTAAAATTTTTAAAAATCAATTTCAGAAGTTAAAGATGTAAGATGAAGAAGGTATGGTTAAATGGCAGCTATTCTAAAAAAATATCTTGGGGTTTTAGTGGATGGAAAATTCAAATTAGCCTTATTTCTGTTTGGCCTCAGAAAACAGAGTTAGGACCAATGGGTGGAAGACAAAGAGGTAAACTTTAAATCAACGTGAGTAAAAGATTTCCTAACAACTAGAACAATATAAAAATTCAAATTGGGATGGCTAGTGCCATAGTGAGTGGAGCACCGGCCCTAGAGTCAGGAGGACCCAAGTTCAGTTCCTGCCTCAGACACTTAACACTTACTAGCAGGTCACTTATCCCCAATTGCCCCTCCAAAAAAGCAAAAAAATTAAAAATAAACTCAAATTAAGGCCTCCTTGGGAGACAGTAAATTCTTCATCATTGGAGATCTTCAATCAGGGGCTAGGCCATTACTCTAGAGCTGTTTTAAAGGAGATTTCTATTCAGCTATGAATTAGATTAGATAATCTTTAAAATTCAATGAATCATTTATCCTAGAACAAATTGCAAAGATATTAATGGGTTCCACGGAAGGCCCACCAATTCCATTTTTTAAATTCATTCCTTTCATTTCTCATTCTACTCATTCCTGCCTTTTTTTTTAAACTAAAGAACTTGGTGCTCCTATAATTAGATGCCAGCCTCGTGGCTATGCAAATACACTGAAAATCTTTGGTCCCCATAAGATTAATACAGTATCTTTCTGAATTTATAGCTTCCCAGGGATCCTGAATTCCACACACTCAAATACAGCTTGAGCATTTCCACAGCAAGTGGAAGGTATGTGTATGTGTATATATGTGTGTGTGTGTGTGTGTGTGTGTGTGTGTGTGTGTGTGTGTATCTAAAGGGATTACAGCACTCAAATATTTAAATGATCTTATGATTTGGGTGTTCCCTCCAACAATGCAGATTGCAAGGCATTTATTCCTACCCTTCCAGGGCTACTCTCATCCCTGTCCTGGAATAAGTCTGCCACAGGATGGGTTGGCCCCTGGACCAGGAGGCTTTCTTCAATTTTTCCTGATATCACCAAGGATAGCAGTGTGGGTCAACAACACTTGGCCTGTAACAGAATATGAGAACTGAAGGGGAACTCAGAGGTCAAGTGGTCTAACCCCCACTAACAAACATACATTTCATTTTATAGAATCAGAAATAGGCACAGAGCAGTAAAATCTGCCCACGTGACCCGTCTATATTCCATTTCAATAAAAACCATTTTAGTCATAGTCTGTAAACATTTATTAACCGCTTACTATGTGCCAGGCACTGTGCTAAACTGTAAGGATACAGATTTTTAAAAAGCAGTCCCTGCCCTCAAAGAGTTTATAATCTAAGGTGGGGCGGGGGGGAGCTGCAGAAAGACAATACACACTAGGTCAATAATAATAATCACCTAGTTTAGGCACAGGGGCAGGATTCAAATGAGTAGATTAACTTCCTCCCCTGGGCCTGAGATTGTATAAGATTGGAGCAAAGAACTCTAAATCTCAGATCCAGTGGGGGGTGGGGGGTCCAGATGGTGAGGAGGAGCAGGTTAGCAGCATTAGGCAGAATTAGATGGTTCGAATGCACACACTCAGGCTGGAGGGAATGTGAAGCTGAAGTTGGGGGAATCTGTGTTTTCGCAGACATACTATGGTCATCTTTTCTTTTTTCCTTTTTTAAATTTTTTTTAAATAATAGTATTTATATATTTTTAAACATTTGATTTTAAAACTTTGAATTCCAGATTCATTCCCTTCCTCCCTTGTCACCCACCCTTACTGGGAAGATAAGCAATTCGGTATATGTTGTACATGTGTAGCTATGCAAAACATTACCATAGTAGATATATTGTAAAAGACTGACTGTATTTCTGTCCCTCCTATCCCACCTCCCACTTGGTCTATTCCCTACTTTGATCCTGTCCCTTTTCAAAAGTGGGTGCTTCCAACTTCCCTTCCCGCCTTCCCTCCTGCCCTCCCTTCTATCATCCTCCCTCTCATCCCCTTCCCCCCTACTCTCCTATAGGGTGAGATATCCTATTTAGTATGTATGTCATTCTCTCCCTGATCCAAATTCAATGAGAATAAGGTTTTGCCTTTTTGCCTTCCTGTTCTTCCGCTCCCTTGTAACCAGTTTCCCTTGCCTCTTCTATATGAGATAGTTTACCCCATTCTGTCTCTCCCCATCTCCTCTCATTATATTCCTCTCTCACCTCTTATATGGTCATCTTTTCTATCACACCACAAGCAAGAAGCATGTTTTTGTGTTCCTTTTGCACTCCTTCCCCACAGTGCCAGATTTCTGTTCACAACAATTATTAAACTGTATATGTTCTACACAGGGCAGCTAAAAAATCCTTCTTGCTTTCGAAAAGTAGCTCCCCTTCTACCAGGTTTAAATGTTAAGAACTAGAAGATACTTAAGAGATAGGTCATCTAGTACAATCTCTTTACCTTTCAGACAAGAAAAGTGATTCAGAGAAGGGATTTTGGAAAAGGTCACAAAGCTAGCAAGAGGCAGCCAGAACTAGAACACAGGGAAGTAAGCGCCTTTTCCACTAGACAGCTTGTTGCCTAAGATAAAGATTTAAAAGCTTTCCTGACAGTCACTTCTATAACTAAATCCCAAATCTGTTGTACATTCCCCAACCAGATGCCCTACAGACATTCAGGGATTGACAGGACAGAAGGTGAAGGTATGTAATGAGTGAGCTTCTACATATCTATACCTCCCTAAAAGCAGGACTGAAATGAAGGTACCCCAGAAGGACACTCCTGGAATAATGGGTGTATCAGATGCAATACAAAATGGCAATTCTGGAACCAAAAAGCACAAAATCAGGCCAAGGAGAAACAGGAGACACTTACTGGTTGGGCAGAACTATCAAACAGGCAAAGCCTACTCAGTGCCACCTACATATCCCCTTTCTGAACCCTTCTTCTCACCTCCTTTTCACACTTTATTCCCACTCCATATGCCAAGTTTTCTTATTCATGTAAGTTGTCTCTAACACAAAAGATGGAAATAATTTGATAAATTTATTCACACTATCATGTCCAGGAATTAGGGGAAAAGAAAACGCTTCACTTAAAAAAATGGCACAATAGTGAATTTGAAAGAATTAAATTTATCCTGGGAACTCCAAGAGGCAGAGGTCTGAACTAATGGTTAAAAGATGGCAAGTTTGGGGCAGCTAGGTGGCGCAGTGAGTAGAGCATCGGCCCTGGAGTCAGAAGGACCTGAGTTCGGATCCGGCCTCAGACACTTAATGCACACAAAAACAAAAAAAAAAACCTAGCCATGTGACCTTGGGCAAGTTACTTAACCCCAATTGCCCTCCAAAAAGCAAAATAATAATAATAATAATAATAATAATAGAAAATGGCAAGTTTGAGAGCAGAATAGTAACTTCCTGGTTTTTAAAGCCGAAAATTTTGCTAAATTTCTTTGATCTAATAAAAAGCACTTTCCAAACTTCCCTGTTAAAAGATGGGATAAGGCGGAGCCAAGATGGCGGAGTAGAAACAGCTCGTCCAAGCCTCTCTGCCCCCAGATTCTCCACAAACTATGTGAAAAAGGACTCTGAAAAACTTCTGGAGCCCCAGCACCCACAGAACGACACAGAGAAGCTAACCTCCCGCTGAGGACAGCCCAGCACCCTGCAGGAAGGACCAGCGCAGCGGTCTGGGAGCCGGCAACGCGCAGAGCGCAGAGCGCAGGAGCCCAGCCGAGCCGAGCCCAGGTCCACGTGAGCCGAGGTTTTAGCCCCAGGGCGGCAGGGCCAGCAGCCAGCTGGAGGAACCCCAGAACACCAGGAACTGTGGGGACCCCAGAATTATCAACATAGACTTGCCTAGGACAAAGTAAGAGGTTAATGCCCTATGGACTTTGGGACCTGTATTTGGGGAATGCGTCAGCTCCCTCCCCTGGGGGCTAGAAGCCGCTGAGGAGACACGCCACTTTGTAGTTTTCAGAGGCATTTCCGGCTCCCAGCCTACAAAATAGTAGGAGATCTCGGCACGTCGATCCTTGGGAAGCAATAGCTCTGCACTTCAGCCTCCCCTGGATGGTTGATCTGGGGGTGGAAGTTATTGGTGGTTGCAACTTGCAGAAACGGAAGTTGCCCCCACACGTTTGGGACGAAAATTCTCTATCTGACCTTAAAAAGCCATAGTGTAACAAACCCAAAGTCAAGCAATTAAGTGGCAACATGCCAAGGCAAAGGAAACAGAAAATGCAACCCTAGACTCCTATTTTGGGGGCATAGAGCGGAAAAGGACTGTGAGGCCAGAAGTCCTGCTCCCAAGCCCCAGGGGAAAACATGAGTGGGTTGCAGGCCATAGAAGGACCTTAAGAAGGACTTTAAAAAATCAAATAAAGAAGTGGAGGAAAAATTAGAAGAAATGAGAAGGATGCAGGAAAAGTATGAAATGAGGGTCAACAGCCTGACTGGGAAAACAACACCTTAAAAAACAGACTAACTCAAATGGCAAAGGAGGCCCAAAAGGGCAATGAGGAGAAGAATGCCTTAAAAAGTCAAATTTGCCAGATGGAAAAAGAGTCTCAAAAGTTCACTGAGGAGATTCATTCCTTCAGAGTTAGACTGACGCAAATGGAAGCTAATGACTTTATGAGAAATCAAGATGCTGTTAAGCAGATCCAAACAAATGAAAGATTAGAAGGCAATGTGAAATATCTCATGGGAAAAACCATGACCTGGAGAATAGATCCAGGAGAGACAATTTAAAAATTATTGGACTACCTGAAAGCCATGATCAAGGAAAGAACCTAGAAATCACCCTTCAAGAAATTCTCAAGGAAAACTGCCCTGATGTTTTAGATCCAGAGGGCAAAATAGAGGTTGAAAGAATCCACAGATCACCTCCTGAAAAAATCCCAAAAAGAAAACTCCCAGGAATATTATAGCCAGGTTCCAGAATCCCCAGATCAAGGAAAAAATACTACAAGCAGCCAGGAAGAAACAATTTCAATATTGTGGAAACACAATCAGAATAGCACAGGACCTGGAAGCTTCTACACTGAGGGATCGAAGGGCATGGAATATGATATTCCAGAGGGCAAAAGAACTGGGAATGAACCCACGGGTCACCTACCCAGCAGAACTGAGTATTTTGTTTCAGGGGAAAATATGGTCATTCAGTGGAATAGAGGACTTTCAAGCATTCTTGAGGAAAAAAACCAGAGTTTAATAGAAAATTTGACATCAGACGCAAGAAGGAAGAGATGCCTGAGAAGGTAATCAGGGAAAAGAAATCAAAAGGAACTTATCAAAGTTGAACTATTTACATTCCTATATGGAAAAACAATAACAGTGACTGATGATATCTTTCTCACTATGAAAATAATGGAAGAAGGGTGTATGTTCATATGAATACATATGTGAATGTGTGTATATGTTTACAGTTATATATATGGATAGAGGGCATAGGTTGAATTTGTTGGGAAGGGAGAATACTCAAGGGATGAAATTATGAGGTGAGAGAGGAAAGTGGCAAGAGGAGATGGGGAGAGACATGGTATGGTAAACTATCTCATGTAGGGGAAGTGGTTGCAAAGGAGAGGGAGAATAAGGAAGGCTAAAAAGGCAAAACCACATTCACATTGAATTTGGTTTAGGGAGAAAATGACATACATACTAAATGGGATATCTCAAGCTGCAGCAGGATAGGGGGAAGGGGGATGAGAGGAGGGATGATGGATGGGAGGGCATCCTTGGGGTGAGGGGAGGTTTGAAGTACCCACTATAGAAG